>JAWQFJ010001364.1:72122-127122 GCA_034096865.1 Theodoxus fluviatilis
CAGGCAGGCCCCCAGGCCTATTCCCCTCGCCAGCCGGGAGATAGCGCGCCAAGAGGTCCAGAGGATGCTAGAACAGGGTGTCATTGAGCCCTCAAACAGCCCTTGGTCGTCCCCGGTAGTGCTGGCGAAGAAGAAAGACGGCTCCACGAGGTTCTGCGTCGACTACCGCCGACTGAACGACGTCACCAAGAAGGATTCGCACCCCCTGCCGCGAATCGACCTGACCCTCGATGCCCTTTCGGGGGCTAGGTGGTTCAGCACCCTGGATTTGAAGAGTGGGTACTGGCAGGTAGAGGTCGAACAAGGGGACCGAGAGAAAACAGCTTTCTGCATGGACGGAGGGTTGTGGCAATTCTCAGTGATGCCTTTTGGACTGTGCAACGCACCGGCCACCTTCGAGCGTCTCATGGAGACAGTGCTCCAAGACCTCTTGCAGAAAGGCGTCCTAGTCTATCTGGATGACGTCATCGTGTATGCACCGACACTTGAACAGGAGTTCCACCTCCTAGAGGCTGTGTTTCAACGACTGGAAGAGGCCGGTCTAAAGCTGCACCCCCAGAAGTGTCGGCTATTCAAGAAGGAGGTCGTCTTTCTAGGCCACGTTGTAGGAGCCAATGGCATCCACACTGACTCAGCTAAAGTGCGCACCGTGCAGGACTGGCCTAGACCAAGGAATCTAACGGAAGTCAATAGTTTTCTGGGCTTCTGCAATTACTACCGCCGGTTCGTGCAGGGCTTCTCTGATGTCGCCTCCCCGCTGCATCAACTGAAGGGGAAGAAAGCCCAGTTCCAATGGAGCGCCGAGTGCGAGGACGCCTTCCAAGCGCTAAAGCGGCGCCTCACAGAATCGCCGGTCCTTGCCTACCCGAGGGAGGATGAGCCGTTCATACTCGACACGGACGCCAGTGACACGGGGATTGGAGCGGTACTGTCACAGGTCCAAGATGGCGAGGAGAGAGCCATAGGATACTACAGCGCCCGCCTCGACCGCCCGCAGCGTCGATACTGCGTCACACGGCGGGAGCTGTTAGCGGTCGTGAAGGCCTTCTCCCACTTTCGTCCATACCTGTATGGCCGGAGGTTCACTCTGAGGACGGACCACTCATCCCTGCAATGGCTCATGCACTTTCGAGATCCAGAGGGTCAGTGGGCACGATGGCTCCAAAGGGTTCAGGAGTACGACTTCGAGATCCTGCACCGTCCCGGCAAAAACCACGGCAATGCCGATGGACTCTCTCGTCGTCCCTGCGACTGCAAAGCCTGCCTCCGAGTGGTCAGACACGGGGAGGAACAGGCGTCCTTGGAGCCATGCTGCGAGACGGTACGACAGATCGCCGTACAGGAGACCGCGTTAGCGGACGCGCAGCGACAAGACCCTGATCTGCAGACTGTCATCCACTGGATGGAGACCAGCCCCGTACGGCCCGTTTGGAGGGAGATAACTGCCACGAGCCCCGTCATTAAGGCCTACTGGACCCAGTGGGATACCCTGCTGATGAGGGACGGAGCGCTGTACCGGAGGTGGGTAAACGAGAAGGGGGCCCACCACACCCTGCTTCCGGTCCTGCCAAAAGCAATGCAGGGAGAGGCCCTGAAGCAGCTGCACGACAGCCCGACAGCCGGGCATTTCGGACGCAGAAAGACATACCAGCGGGTCTGCGAGAGGTATTACTGGGTCGGACGGCGCACTTCGGTTGAGGACTGGTGCCGCCGCTGCGATGTTTGTGCTTCACGTGCGGGACCCCGCGGGCGTCATCACGGCCCTGCCCAAGTCTACCTGACAGGAGCACCCATGGAGAGGGTGGCGGTCGATATCCTGGGCCCCCTACCCGAGACTGAGTCGGGGAACCGGTTTGTCTTGGTCGCGATGGACTACTTCACCAAGTGGCCCGAGGCCTACCCTCTCCCCGATCAGACGGCCACGACAGTGGCCAGGGCTCTGGTAGAAGGCTTCTTCTGTCGATTCGGCATGCCCTGGGAGCTGCACTCCGACCAGGGGAGAAATTTCGAGTCGGCTGTCTTCCAGGAAACCTGTCGGCTGATGGGCATTCATAAGACTCGCACGACGCCAGCCTACCCCCAGTCCGACGGCATGGTGGAGCGATATAACCGAACCCTCATGGGGTGCCTATCGAAGTGCGTCAGCGACCACCAGAGGGATTGGGAGGACTATTTACCTTTCTCCCTGATGGCCTACCGGTCTGCAGTGCAAGAAGCGACGGGCATCTCCCCCAGTCGGCTGATGCTTGGGCGAGAGCTCAAACTCCCAGCTGACTTGGTACTGCCAAGGCCCCTGGGGGATAACCCCCGCGACATGCCTCAATACGTGATGCAGCTCCAGGATACGTTGCAGGCGGTACAGGAGTCCGCAAGGACCCACCTGCAGCAGAGCGCGGACCGGATGAAGGCTTGGTACGACCGCAAGGCAGACGACCAGACCTTCGCTGAGGGCTCGGCTGTCTGGTACTTCAACCCGCGAGTGAAGAAAGGACGCACCACCAAGTTGGCTAGGCCCTGGACGGGCCCTTACAGGGTTATGGGCCGGATTCACGAGGGGGTGTACCGCATTCAACAGCACTCTCGGGCCCGACCACGGGTGGTAAACCGGGCCAGACTGTGGGAATACCAGGGGGAACTTCCGCCCGACTGGTGGCGGTGTCCGCGCCGACAGCCTGACCCCCCCGACATCGATGAAGAGCAGCTGGAGGGAGGAGGGAGCCCTGGGTTGTCCTCGGAAGGTGAGAGCGACGATGAGACGACCCAGGAGGATGTGCAGGCGTACACCAAACGAGGGCGGCGTGTGGTACGGCCGACCCGCTTCCTGTGAGGATTTCCCGCCGACTTGTGTGGAACGTACAGTGGTAGGACGACGGCGGGGCCGTGCCCGACCACGGGTGGAGGACCTCCGCCCGACTGGTAGGCGGACATCGATAAGGAGTGACTGGAGAGAGAGGGAGCCCTGGGTCGCCCTCGGAAGGTGAGAGCGACGAGGGAACGGCCCAGGTGCATGTGCAGACGCACGGAGGTGTGACGAGACCATGGCCCTGTGATCTGGGGGGGTAACGGCTACCGCAAGGAAGCCTAAACCCCTATGTCGGGTCTTGCCACCAGTTTCATCTCTCTCTCTCCCCACCACGTGGACCACCAGGAAGAGCACACCAGCAGATGACTGATGAACGATTGTTACAGCCACCTAACTTGTCCACATTCATTCCTGTAGTAATGTAGTTTGAAGGTGTGGGAAGACCGACGAGGACGTCTTGGTCTCGAAAGGAGGGAGCTGTGTTGTGGAAGAATGGGAAATGCCACAGAAGGTTCGGGAACTTTCCCTGTCCTTGGACTGATCAGACTGGACCGAGACTGACGGGTTTTAATGACGATGACGTAATAATAAAAAGTGACGTGAGACAGTGACGACGTGATTCTTGCAGTTGCTGTTTTTGAATACTTCTTGTTCGGGGAACTTCTTGATGGATCGTTCTTGATGAGTTTGCTGTGCGTGGCGACCGAGACAGGAAAATAAAGATCTTCCCAGAAAACTTCAGCCGATGTCCTAATTCTACTTTCCTGGCGCGAGCTGGGACGGACCGCAAGATAGAGACCACCATACCCGCAACACAAGCAATCTCTCTCTCTCTCTCTTCCCCCATGGGAAAAAATAGTCCCACCATGAATCCCTACACAAAAATAGTCCCATCATGAATCCCTACACAAGAGTAGTCCCACCATGACTGCCTACACAAGAGTAGTCCCACCATGAATCCCTACACAAAAGTAGTCCCACCATGAATCCCTACACAAAAATAGTCCCACCATGAATCCCTACACAAAAGTAGTCCCACCATGAATCCCTACACAAAAATAGTCCCACCATGAATCCCTACACAAGAGTAGTCCCACCATGACTCCCTACACAAGAGTAGTCCCACCATGAATCCCTACACAAGAGTAGTCCCACCATGAATCCCTACACAAAAGTAGTCCCACCATGAATCCCTACACAAAAATAGTCCCACCATGAATCCCTACATATAAATAGCGCCACCATTAATCCCTACACAAAAATAGTCCCACCATGAATCCCTACAAAAAAGTAGCCCCACCATGAATCCCTACACAAAAATAGTCCCATCATGAATCCCTACACAAGAGTAGTCCCACCATGACTCCCTACACAAGAGTAGTCCCACCATGAATCCCTACACAAGAGTAGTCCCACCATGACTCCCTGCACAAGAGTAGTCCCACCATGAATCCCTACACAAAAGTAGTCCCACCATGAATCCCTACACAAAAATAGTCCCACCATGAATCCCTACACAAAAATAGTCCCACTATGAATCCCTATACAAGAGTAGTCCCACCATGAATCCCTACACAAAAGTAGTCCCACCATGAATCACTACATATAAATAGTCCCACCATGAATCCCTACATATAAATAGCGCCACCATTAATCCCTTCACAAAAATAGTCCCACCATGAATCCCTACACAAAAGTAGTCCCACCATGAATCACTACATATAAATAGTCCCACCATGAATCCCTACATATAAATAGCGCCACCATTAATCCCTTCACAAAAATAGTCCCACCATGAATCCCTACAAAAAAGTAGCCCCACCATGAATCCCTACACGAAAAGGCGAATAACTAGGAAAAGCAACTCTTGATTTTTCATGATGAATGACATTACATAGCCTGCCTACTAAGGCTACTAAGCCATAAAACACCATCAATCCAACCTTCTCTCGCTCTCCTATTCTGTCTTTAGCTTGTTAGCACATACATGTATATCAATCATTCTTCAAATCACTTCACGGAGAACTACATCCAATTTCATTCTTAGAGTCATCATAATGTTAGACTGCTAAACATGATGACATTGATAGATTCCTGATGCATTAAGGTGGGTTTACACTTCGCTGCTGCTGTTCAGTGGCTGAAAGAGGTCTGAACTGGGCCTTGGGTGCGACAGAGAGCAGTGCATTGGCTGCTATAGAAACAAAGATGTCCCTGCCATATGGCCTTAGCTGGAGATAACATCTCTCTCATTCTGTGTTCAGCGCTCCTGATGGAAAGGCAGGCAAAGGAAGCAGCAGCACTGTGCATGTAGAGCTTAGTTTGCTGAATATAACTTTGTTTCAGAAAATGCTTCTTACGGAAAACTTAAGTGTTTCATGGGACAACAATTTTACTATACGAGAATGGACACAGACACTTTGGTGCCATTTCGTTCGGGAGCTCCGACTAGATGCTGAACACCACCAGAACTTTGATCAAATGTCCAATTCCGAGCTGGATGACATTATTTCGCGTGTTGGAGGCAGAATGCAGCAGCTTTCAACGCAATGACTCCCCATCTCTCCTGCCATGAAAATCGCTATGAAACTGCATGAGGCAATAGATATCAAACATTGCACACTTCTTCAATAGTCACTTTTACATCATTAAGCGCTTGCAGGTTATTCTGTTTAATGTAGAACTCATTTTTGATTACTTTTCTCTAAGATACTATGCAAAATGGTAAATAGTTGATGTTCGATGCATTAAGATGGACGGAGCAAACTGAAGTATAGGTGATGATACTGTTATGTTTATTGTAAGATATTCAGGTACAGTTAAACACATTCATGCTACTTTGCTACTGTACATGCATTCTAGGGTGTTGATGGTCATGTTTCAGGCTTGAAACCGGATCACAATAGACCATCTGGAAGTACCTTTCAAAGTACATATTTATCTAAATTCAAGTTCAATTTAATACACTAGAAGATAATATGAAATGTTTTTCTAACTATACATATGTCATTTGGGGTGAAAAAAACAAAGAACTTTACGAAAAACGGCCCGCTGCTTTCGACCAGATAGAACTTCCCAAAAGGCTCAGTGGTGTAGCAGAAAATCGCAGGCTGCTTTGAAGTCCACAGGCACGGGCGGACTGAAACCGGAGATCTTTCGACGGGGCGGCAGCAAGGTGGCTGCCACGCCGCGTTGCATAGCGCTGGCGGCGAAGTGTAAACCCAGCATTAGATATGAAAATGCATGATAATCTTTTAACACCCATTTTCTTTCTCCAAATGCCAAACATACTCTACGTGAAATACCCATGTAAACTCAATCAAGGAAGAAAGAGGAGGGAGAAGAGGAGGGAGGAGGGGGTAGGAGGAGGAGGCGGGAGGAGGAGGAGGCGGGAGGAGGAGGAGGCGGGAGGAGGAGAAAGGAGGGAGGAAGAGTAAGAAAAGGAGAAGGAGGAGGAGGGGGAGGGGGAGAAGAGGAGGAAGAGGAAAAGAGGAGGAGGAGGAGGAGGAGGAGGAGGAGGAGGAGGAGGAGGAGGAGGAGGAGGAGGAGGAGGAGGAGGAGGAGGAGGAGGAGGAGGAGGAGGAGGAGGAGGAGGCGGGAGGAGGAGGAGTTGGAGGAGGAGGAGGAGGAGGAGGGAGGAGGAGGAGGAGGAAGAGGAGGAGGAGGAGGAGGAGGAGGAGGAGGAGGAGGAGGAGGAGGAGGAGGAGAGACTACACCCCAAAGCTTGCTTTCATGACAGGGCTGGATGACAGGTAAATTGCAACTTACTCCTCAGGGGCTTGCTTCTCAGGCTTCCCATCCTTGGCCAGCAGGTTCTCCGTTTGCTCTCTGAAGTCAAGACACACACACACACACATAAGTATATACATGTACATAAGAACACATGCACGCGCGCGCACACACACACACACACACACACACACACACACACACACACTCTGATGGAACTTGAGTTGAAGGCTGCAGGTGCTATAAGTTACTACACATAAAAGCATTGTGACCAAACAGTGTTTACATGAGTTAAAAAGTAAAGAAACAAAACAGTAGTCCAGATACCCGCAAAATGGCATGATCTTTTTCCACACTCAGTTATCTCATATACATTTCATGTGTCCCTTACCTGCACAAGGAGTTACCTCCCTTCATGCTGTATGACAGTGACTAGCCCTGGAGCGGGTTTGAAAATAGGTAGTCGATCTTGGTCGCAAGATCATGCTTCGCAGTAAGAGCTAGCTAAAAAAAAACCTACCCAACGTGACGAACTATTGCGCATGCGTAGACGTCACGACAAGAGGTGAACTAGCCACATGTCCATGGCCGACGTGTTGCCGGTTCATTCAGAAAACGCTCTATTTCGAGATACTAGCAACCCATCCAAAGAAAATATAAGCCATGCACAGCATTAATTTATCAAAGGTGTATGTTGAATGCATTAATAGATCGTGAAACCTCCTACAGTTTACACATCGAATGCAGGTCAACGCATCCACGCCGAACATTTGTCTCCAAGATGGCGGCGCGCACTGTACTCATGCTGTCCGCCATCTTGAATCTTAAAAGGAAGCACCTCTCAATCTGCCTCGCTCAATCTACGCTCGTCTACGATTGGCTCGATAGCAAGCAAAGAATGAAACTGCCCATTCGGCGAGATCTGCGTAGATCTACCGAGATCTTCGCATTTTCAAACCCGGCCCTGGTTCCAGTGCTGAACAGTTCAACTTGCTACATGTGCCCAGCATTCCCCACTCCACAGAAGCTATGGAACAACCTGCTATGCTGAGGTGAGAGTAGCTTGCCCTTTATGATGCTTTAGGGACCAGTACCCATGAGTGAGAGTAGTTTGCCCTTTATGATGCTTTAGGGACCAGTACCCATGAGTGAGAGTAGTTTGCCCTTTATGATGCTTTAGGGACCTAGGGTGAGAGTAGTTTGCCCTTTATGATGCTTTAGGGACCTAGGGTGAGAGTAGCTTGCCCTTTATGATGCTTTAGGGACCTAGGGTGAGAGTAGATTGCCCATAATGATGCTTTAAGGACGTAGGGTGAGAGTAGCTTGCACTTAATGATGCTTTAGGGACCAATACCCATTGGTGAGAGTAGCTTGCCCTTTATGGTGCTTTAAGGACCTAGGGTGAGAGTAGCTTGCCCTTTATGATACATTAGGGACCTACCCTGCCTTCTGTTGCACTCTGCTTCATCTTTGCTACGATGTAGCAGGCTCAGGAGTTTGGATTGGTCGGTTTCTTTAATTACTTAAAAAGCACATACTAGTATCTAGGGTGAGAGTAGCTTGCCCTTTATGATGCTTTAGGGACCTAGGGTGAGAGTAGCTTGCCCTTTATGATGCTTTAGGGACCTAGGGTGAGAGTAGCTTGCCCTTTATGATACTTTAGGGACCTAGGGTGAGAGTAGCTTGCCCTTTATGATGCTTTAGGGACCTAGGGTGAGAGTAGCTTGCCCTTTATGATGCTTTAGGGACCTAGGGTGAGAGTAGCTTGCCCTTTATGATACTTTAGGGACATAGGGTGAGAGTAGCTTGCCCTTTATGATACTTTAGGGACCTAGGGTGAGAGTAGCTTGCCCTTTATAATGCTTTAGGGACCTAGGGTGAGAGTAGCTTGCCCTTTATAATGCTCTAGGGACCTAGGGTGAGAGTAGCTTGCCCTTTATGATGCCCTAGGGACCTAGGGTGAGAGTAGCTTGCCCTTTATGATGCTTCAGGAACCTAGGGTGAGAGTAGCTTGCCCTTTATGATGCTTTAGGGACCTAGGGTGAGAGTAGCTTGCCCTTTATGATGCTTTAGGGACCAGTACCCATGGGTGAGAGTAGCTTGCCCTTTATGATGCTTTAGGGACCTATACCCATGGGTGAGAGTAGCTTGCCCTTTAGGATGCTTTAAGGACCTAGGGTGAGAGTAGCTTGCCCTTTATGATGCTTTAGGGACCTAGGGTGAGAGTAGCTTGCCCTTTATGATGCTTTAGGGACCTAGGGTGAGAGTAGCTTGCCCTTTATGATGCTTTAGGGACCTAGGGTGAGAGTAGCTTGCCCTTTACTGTGCTTTAGGGACCTAGGGTGTGAGTAGCTTGCCCTTTATGATGCTTTAGGGACCTAGGGTGAGAGTAGCTTGCCCTTTAGGATGTTTTAGGGACCTAGGGTGAGAGTAGCTTGCCCTTTATGATGCTTTAGGGACCTAGGGTGAGAGTAGCTTGCCCTTTACGGTGCTTTAGGGACCTAGGGTGTGAGTAGCTTGCCCTTTATGATGCTTTAGGGACCTAGGGTGAGAGTAGCTTGCCCTTTAGGATGTTTTAGGGACCTAGGGTGAGAGTAGCTTGTCCTTTATGATGCTTTAAGGACCTAGGGTGAGAGTAGCTTGCCCTTTATGGTACTTTAAGGACCAGTACCCATGAGTGAGAGTAGCTTGCACTTTATGATGCTTTAGGGACCAGTATCCATGGGTGAGAGTAGCTTGCCCTTTATGATGCTTTAGGGACCAGTACCCATGAGTGAGAGTAGCTTGCACTTTACGGTGCTTTAGGGACCTAGGGTGAGAGTAGCTTGCCCTTTATGATGCTTTAGGGACCAATACCTATGGGTGAGAGTAGCTTGCCCTTTATGATGCTTTAGGGACCTAGGGTGAGAGTAGCTTGCCCTTTATGATGCTTTAAGGACCTAGGGTGAGAGTAGCTTGCCCTTTATGATACTTTAGGGACCTAGGGTGAGAGTAGCTTGCCCTTTATGATGCTTTAGGGACCTAGGGTGAGAGTAGCTTGCCCTTTATGATGCTTTAGGGACCTAGGGTAAGAGTAGCTTGCCCTTTATGATGCTTTAGGGACCTAGGGTGAGAGTAGTTTGCCCTTTATGACGCTTTAGGGACCTAGGGTGAGAGTAGCTTGCCCTTTATGACGCTTTAGGGACCTAGGGTGAAAGTAGCTTGCCCTTTATGATACTTTAGGGACCTAGGGTGAGAGTAGCTAGCCCCTTATGATGCTTTAGGGATCTAGGGTGAGAGTAGCTTGCCCTTTATGATGCTTTAGGGACCTAGGGTGAGAGTAGCTTGCCCTTTATGATGCTTTAGGGACCTAGGGTGAGAGTAGCTTGCCCTTTATGATGCTTTAGGGACCTAGGGTGAGAGTAGCTTGCCCTTTATGATGCTTTAGGGACCTAGGGTGAGAGTAGCTTTCCCTTTATGATGCTTTAGGGACCTAGGGTGAGAGTAGCTTGCCCTTTATGATGCTTTAGGGACCTAGGGTGAGAGTAGCTTGCCCTTTATGATGCTTTAGGGACCTAGGGTGAGAGTAGCTTGCCCTTTATGATGCTTTAGGGACCTAGGGTGAGAGTAGCTTGCCCTTTATGATGCGTTAGGGACCAATACCCATGGGTGAGAGTAGCTTGCCCTTTATGATGCTTTAGGGACCTAGGGTGAGAGTAGCTTGCCCTTTATGATGCTTTAGGGACCTAGGGTGAGAGTAGCTTGCCCCTTATGATGCTTTAGGGACCTATACCCATGGGTGAGAGTAGCTTGCCCTTTATGATGCTTTAGGGACCTAGGGTGAGAGTAGCTTGCCCTTTATGATGCTTTAGGGACCTATACCCATGGGTGAGAGTAGCTTGCCCTTTATGATGCTTTAGGGACCTAGGGTGAGAGTAGCTTTCCCTTTATGATGCTTTAGGGACCTAGGGTGAGAGTAGCTTGCCCTTTATGATGCTTTAGGGACCTAGGGTGAGAGTAGCTTGCCCTTTATGATGCTTTAAGGACCTAGGGTGAGAGTAGCTTGCCCTTTATGATGCTTTAGGGACCTAGGGTGAAAGTAGCTTGCCCTTTATGATGCTTTAGGGACCTAGGGTGAGAGTAGCTTGCCCTTTATGATGCTTCAGGAACCTAGAGTGAGAGTAGCTTGCCCTTTAGGATACTTTAGGGACCTTGAATGAGAGTAGCTTGCCCTTTACGGTGCTTTAGGGACCTAGGGTGAGAGTAGCTTGCCCTTTACGGTGCTTTAGGGACCTAGGGTGAGAGTAGCTTGCCCTTTATGATGCTTTAGGGACCTAGGGTGAGAGTAGCTTGCCCTTTATGATGCTTTAAGGACCTAGGGTGAGAGTAGCTTGCCCTTTATGATGCTTTAGGGACCTAGGGTGAGAGTAGCTTGCCCTTTATGATGCTTTAAGGACCTCGGGTGAGAGTAGCTTGCCCTTTATGATACTTAACCTTTAGTGCGACGCCGGCGCCTTGAGTCGACACAGCGTACATTCCCCAGACGTCCGCCGGCGCCACAGGGCGCCGAGCGATAGTGACGTGTTCTGTTGACTTGCCTAACGCTGCCTTCAAGTCATGCTGTTCTAAAAATATCACAGTCATGTGCAGTGATCACGTGGCAACGAGATCCGCCATTTTGGCGATGGAGAGAACGCGCTGCAAATTTTCTGCAAATTTTTTCACGAAGTTGCGTCTTTGTCGTTCGTGAATGGGACTTTTTCTTTGCCAGTTTGGCGACTGACGAAGAAGTTGAAGCGCTTGTGGAGTTATTTTTCGATTCTGACTCTCAGAATATGAATTCGAAGGCTTTACTGACATTGATGGGATGGGAGGTATATCATAGAGAGCAAGCACGTGCTTCGACCGATCGATGTGTTGTGGTCTGTAGATTGACAGGAGGAGCAGAAGCCAGATGAAAATGACTCAGCTGACTTCCCTAGCGTAAGTAATTGTAGGATTTTTTGTTTTGTTTTAGTTTTACTCTAATACATTTTCAGATGTTCAGATTACTTGGAGACTCTATGCACTTTTGCATTTTCATCAAAAGCTGTTGTATTCTTAAATAAATAGAGCAGTGTAGGAAAACACCGTGAATTTGTTTGTTTTTTGTTGTTGTCTGTGTTCCATTTTGTAGCAGCCAAAAAAAACATTCTATGGCATTTTCATTAATTGCACCATGTAGGCCATCCATGTTTCTACTCACCCTCCAAAAATCTACTTCAAAGCTTGAATAGGTAATAAATGATGATTTTTTTAAGTAAACATGGTGTCGAATTTGACCACACAAAAAGAATTGTGGCTCTGGGGTTAACCTTTAGAGCGCCGCCAATTTTTGTCATTGCTTTACCCCAGAGCCACAATTTTTTTATGTGTGGTCAAATTCGACACCATGTTTACTTACAAAATCATCATTTATTACCTATTCAAGCTTTGAAGTAGATTTTTGGAGGGTGAGTAGAAAAATGGATGGCCTACATGGCACAATTAATGAAAATGCCATATAATGTTTTTTTCTGCTGCTAAAAAATCATGGAACACAGACAACAACAAAAAACAAACAAATTCACTGTGTTTTCCTACACTCAACACTGCTCTATCTATTCAAGACTACAACAGCTTTTGATGAAAATTCAAAAGTGCATAGTCTCCAACGAGTCCAAGTAATGGAGATACATCTGAAAAAGTTTTAGGATAAAACTAAAACAAAACAAAAAATCCTACAATTACTTACGCTAGGGAAGTCAGCCGAGTCATTTTCATCTGAATCAAGCTTCCACTCCTCTCAGTCTCGATCTACTGACAAAATCGGTCGAAGCACTGTTTTAATACACTGCTCTATTTATTCAAGAATACAACAGCTTTTGATTACTTGGAAATACATCTGAAAATGTTTTAGTGTAAAACAAAACAAAAAATCCTACAATTACTTATGCTGATTCATCTGAATCAGGCTTCCGCTCCTCCTGTCAATCTACAGACCACAACACATCGATCGGTCAAAGCATGTGCTTGCTCTCTATGATATATCTCCCATCCCATCAATGTCAGTAAAGCCTTCGAATTCATATTCTGAGAGTCAGAATCGAAAAATAACTCCACAAGCGCTTCAACTTCTTCGTCAGTCGCCAAACTGGCAAAGAAAAAGTCCCATTCACGAACGACAAAGACGCAACTTCGTGAAAAAATTCGCAGAAAATTTGTGGCGCATTCTCTCGTTGCCACGTGATTCCTGCACATGACTGTGATATTTTTAGAACAGCATGACTCGATGGCTGCGTTAGGCAAGTAAACAGCACGTCACTATCGCTCGGCGCACTGATGCGCCGGCGGATGTCTGGGGAATGTACGTTGTGGCACATCAATGCGCCGGCGGCGCTCTAAAGGTTAAAGGACCTAGGGAGCTTGCCCTTTATGATGCTTTAGGGACCTAGGGTGAGAGTAGCTTGCCCTTTATGATGCTTTAGGGACCTAGGGTGAGAGTAGCTTGCCCTTTATGATGCTTTAGGGACCTAGGGTGAGAGTAGCTTGCCCTTTATGATGCTTTAGGGACCTAGGGTGAGAGTAGCTTGCCCTTTATGATGCTTTAGGGACCTAGGGTGAGAGTAGCTTGCCCTTTATGATACTTTAGGGACCTAGGGTGAGAGTAGCTATCCCTTTGTGATGCTTTAGGGACGTAGGGTGAGAGTAGTTTGCCCTTTATGATGCTTTAGGGACCTAGGGTGAGAGTAGCTTGCCCTTTATGATGTTTTTTGGACCTAGGGTGAGAGTAGCTTGCCCTTTATGATGCTTTAGGGACCTAGGGTGAGAGTAGCTTGCCCTTTATGATACTTTAGGGACCTCGGGTGAGAGTAGCTTGCCCTTTATGATGCTTCAGGAACCTAGGGTGAGAGTAGCTTGCCCTTTATGATGCTTCAGGAACCTAGGGTGAGAGTAGCTTGCCCTTTATGATGCTTTAGGGACCTAGGGTGAGAGTAGCTTGCCGTTTATGATGCTTTAGGGACCTAGGGTGAGAGTAGCTTGCCGTTTATGATGCTTTAGGGACCTAGGGTGAGAGTAGCTTGCCCTTTATGATGCTTTAGGGACGTAGGGTGAGAGTAGTTTGCCCTTTATGATACTTTAGGGACGTAGGGTGAGAGTAGTTTGCCCTTTATGATGCTTTAGGGACGTAGGGTGAGAGTAGTTTGCCCTTTATGATGTTTTTTGGACCTAGGGTGAGAGTAGCTTGCCTTTTATGATGCTTTAGGGACCAGTACCCAAGGTGAGAGTAGCTTGCCCCTTATGATGCTTTAGGGACATGTACCCAAGGTGAGAGTAGTCTCCAATTCCTTTCATCACAAGGATTTATCTCCCCTGGATATTTCCAGTTGGTATGATGCTTTAGAGAAAAATATACCAGTGTAAGAAAATCAGACCTGTGCATGGAATAATCGTAAGACAAGAAGAAAAAAATCGTAAGATTTTTGGAAAAATCGTAAGATTGAAACGACTCGCCCGTGAACGGCGCAATTAGCGGGTCATCAGCTGTTCGCATCCAACCCTCACTGTGACTGTCATCCTCTCCCACCTCTCGATCACTCGAAGCTTGAGAGGTCGGCATTCTTGAGCTAATTACAGCTTGCCTGATCACTTCATCTAAAGTTTCCTCATCATCTTCATCTTCGGCAGCTGAAGGATTAAAATCCTCAAACAGATTTCGCGATCGCGACATGTTGCCTCGAGCGTCCACTTCCATTAGTACAGAGGATAGCCCATAATTTCTACTATACCGCACATAAAATCGCCCTGATTTTTGATTGGCCAAGCTGAAGACTGTAGAGAAACCTCTTCTGCATGAACTGGAGTCAGTAAACGTAGAGTTATATGATAGGCTTGTACTTTGAAGAGAGTCAGAACGCACGTGGTGTCTGAAACGACATATGCCGCGCTTGCCACTGGCGGACCACGAAGGCGAGCGCGGCAATTGCCGAAACTGGCCGAAATTGTACAGAAAAAAGTAATGCCGGTCCGTAGAGTGAAAAATCAGAAGATTTTTCATGCCAGGCGAAATCGTTTCATGCCAGGCGAAAATCGTAAAAATTACGATTTTATCGTACAAGTGCACAGGTCTGGAAAATGCAGCATGCCCTTCTTGTTGTCATAAAGATGTACCTCCCCTGGTGGTATGATGTTGTAGAGATTTGCCGACTTGGGTGGCACTAAGCAATTGAGGTAATGGGAAAAAGGTATGAGTACCTTGGGGAGGCTCGCCTCCTACAACGCATGGTAGTATCCATGGTTGAGAAAGAGTAGAGTGCCCTTTGGCCACGAGGATTTATCTCCCCTTATTTCACAAGAAAATGAACTGAAAAACTGATTCATCCCCCTTACTTGTCTCCCTCCTCCAAGACCTTGGCCCGGTCACGGTCGCGACCTTGCTTGCCCGTGATCTTCTGCTGCAGGTACCACAGGGCGCCGCAGTTTTTGGTGAAGTAGAATGCCACGTCAATGACAAGGAAGACGACAATAAGCAGAAGGATGATGATGCCGATGACGGCTCCAGTTGTCAGACCAGCCGCTAAGGAGAAAGAGACAAAGGCCTGGCTCGCTCAGCGTGAAACACCAGAGGGGGGAGGTGTTGCAGGGACTCCGGGAATGAAGTGTTGTTCAGAAGAGCATGGCTATTGCAGGAGAAGGGGGTGGTGGGAAGTTGGAGAAAATTGAAAATTCAGAAAGATGTGTTTGTGTGAGTGTCTATATGTGTTTGTGCGTGTTTGTCTGTGTGTGCTAGTGTCTGTACATGTGTGAAAGAAAAGGAAATGGGGATTTACAAATTGGGTGGTGAAATAATAAAATGTTAAAGTCTATCAGGAAAAGGTAATTTTCGAAATGATATTTGAGCTGTTTCTTTATTTTTAAAAATAAATATATGAGCAGTTCAGTTCCTTTGTTTTGTTTACTTCTATGGTCAAAAAAGAAATGGGAAAATATTCTTATATTGCACACCTGTTATGCAGTAGCTGTAGGCATAAAGAATGCTGTTCAAGAATGCTTAAATCATAAAGTGAATGCAGAGTAGGAAAACAGTTCATGACTACTCCAGTTAAATGCATCTTTCAAAATTTGCAATAGAGCTAAGATATTACTTGTGGGAGAGTCACACACTGGATATTGTAGAAAGCATGTCATCGTTCATCAAGAGGCTTTCACTGCAGGTGTGCATCAGGTCATATCCTGTGATGTGCATGTGTTTCTACATGTTCAAATATCATGGCTTCATGTGTGGGTTTGATTTGTAAGGGGAATTTTTCAAGTGCATGAAATGCAAATAATTATGTGTAAACATTCATCACAATTCAAGAATCACAGCACATTTAAGATAACACAAAGAATCACACAGAGCAATCACTTTGATTGTTTAAATATCCTCATGGAAAATAGTGCGAGTTATCATTAAACATCAGTAACCATCAAAATTCAATAAATGAGAGGTTAACTTACAGATCAGCACAGTTATATAATTCACATCTTTGGTATCCTTGAAGGATTTATTTTTTAGTAAGCCAATTCATACACAAAAACATGCCAACCAAATAATCAGAAATAAACAAAACAAGTGCCATGTCAAATTGTTCAATCAGAAAGCATTTCTGGGAGATGATGCATTTCAAAGAAATATCATTCCATTGTTAAATTTATAACATTAAGCAAACAATTTTTTTAATGGACACAAATTTGATTTTTCTGTCTTTTGGTCAAACATTAGAATGCACAAAACAGAAAGTGTCAACATCCGCAAAATGGAATAAAATCCACATTCTTATGGATCATTTGATGATCTTTGTTAATGGCATCCAACTGGTTGTTACATAGGAAAAAACCAGGCCAAAATGTAACAGCGTGCAGCATGCAACAACACAAACGTGAACTGACAACATTTAATTAGACCACCACCTTCGATGGAGACGACGGATGATAACTGGTGAACTCTATGAACTAACAAAGAGATGACCACAAGAAATGTTAATCCAGCAGCTACTACAACCCTAGCACAATATGGCATGCATGCACACATGAAAATACACACACATATATGATGCTTATACACATGTAAATGAGACATCATAACTCAGCCACCCAATCTTCAACACAAATGCAACAAAGTTGATCTGAAGTCAATGATTTGAGGGTCGCCTGGTCTACAAAAACCCAAGAGAAACATTCATTTCCTGACCAAGAACTGGCAACAATTCCACTTCCACACGTCTGTAAGCTTAATTCAACAAAACAGTGAAAAGAAGAAGATTGCTGGAACAGCTACAAAGTCCATGATGTTAAATTCATTACACCAGGCCAGTGGAAGCTATGATATGATCTTTTTGTCTTGAGCAGACTGATTCATTCCTTGTTACAAGAGGAGTAAGGAGGCGTCTCTACACCATTTCTTGTTCAGCATCCAAGTCTTCAAGATAACACTGGGGAGACCTCATTCCAAAGTCCAAACCCTGCCCCACACCCACACAGGTCCGACCATGCTAGCATCAACATCTTGGTTGTTGTGGACAGTTCCAAGAACCCATTTGCGGCTCCATCTTTTTTCTGTCTTTCTCCCTTATGCCCAGCTGCATCTCTTTGTGAAATTAGTATGTTTTGCCACAGCAACTTAACATGAACCATGAATACTCTAAGCCAACTCTCTCTCTCTCTCTCTCTCTCTCTCTCTCTCTCTCTCTCTCTCTCTCTCTCCTCTCTCCTCTCTCTCTCCTCTCTCCTCTCTCTCTCTCTCTCTCTCTCATTAGTCCATTAATCTTGGTGTGATGCGTAAAAGACAAGGAAGGTTTCTCTGTCCCTCCTTCTCTGGTAAGTCAGTGGAACGACCTGACCTTTACAGCCGACTGAAAGGTTTCAGTACACCAAGACAGCTTTCATTTTCCCTGCCTTGTAAGGGTTGCAAATTCATCAAGTGAAGCAGAGAGTAATTGGGAATTCAAGACTTATGGCAATGAGCCCTTACTTAAAAAAACCCACTGACACAGGCAAGATGTAAATTTCCTTGGGGAGGGCAAAAGCCCAGGCAGAAATCTCAAGAGAAAGAAATGTTTCTCTCAGCACTATGCAACAACACAGTTTTGTACTGCTCCTCGTCCACACCCGAGTAATATATGGCTGGAGCCATGTCATTCCCCCATTAATAACTGAATCCCCTGTTGAAACAATTGTAGCAGGTTTGAGAGAATCATTTCCTCTAGGCTGATCACAGCACAACGATGCCCAGTGCAGCAATGAACAGGGAAACTTTGCAATGAACCCCATAAGTGTGATGTCAGGGAGACTGTGGAATGAATCCCATAAGTGTAATGCCAAGGAGACTGTGGATTGAATCCCATTAGTGTGATGCCAAGGAGACAGTGGATTGAATCCCATTAGTCAGTGTGATGCCAGGGAGACAGTGGATTGGACCCCATTAGTGTGATGCCAGGGAGACAGTGGATTAAACCCCATAAGTGTGATGCCAGGGAGACAGTGGATTGGACCCCATTAGTGTGATGTCAGGGAGACAGTGGATTAAACCCCATAAGTGTGATGTCAGGAAGACAGTGGATTGGACCCCATTAGTGTGATGCCAGGGAGACAGTGGATTAAATCCCATAAGTGTGATGCCAGGGAGACAGTGGATTAAATCCCATAAGTGTGATGCCAGGGAGACAGTGGATTAAACCGACTAAGTGTGATGCCAGGGAGACAGTGGATTAAATCCCATAAGTGTGATGCCAGGAAGACAGTGGATTGGACCCCATTAGTGTGATGCCAGGGAGACAGTGGATTAAATCCCATAAGTGTGATGCCAGGAAGACAGTGGATTGGACCCCATTAGTGTGATGCCAGGGAGACAGTGGATTAAATCCCATAAGTGTGATGTTAGGGAGACAGTGGATTGGACCCCATAAGTGTGATGTTAGGGAGACAGTGGATTAAACCCCATAAGTGTGATGCCAGGGAGACAGTGGATTAAACCCCATAAGTGTGATGTTAGGGAGACAGTGGATTGAACCCCATAAGTGTGATGTTAGGGAGACAGTGGATTGAACCCCATAAGTGTGATGTTAGGGAGACAGTGGATTAAACCCCATAAGTGTGATGTCAGGGAGACAGTGGATTGGACCCCATAAGTGTGATGTCAGGGAGACAGTGGATTGAACCCCATACGTGTGATGTTAGGGAGACTGTGGATTGAACCCCATACGTGTAATGTTAGGGAGACAGTGGATTGAATCAGTGTGATGTCAGGGAGACAGTGGATTGAACCCCATAAGTGTGATGTCAGGGAGACAGTGGATTGAACCCCATAAGTGATGTCAGGGAGACAGTGGATTGGACCCCATACGTGTGATGTTAGGGAGACAGTGGATTGAATCAGTGTGATGTCAGGGAGACAGTGGATTAAATCCCATAAGTGATGTCAGGGAGACAGTGGATTGGACCCCATACATGTGATGTTAGGGAGACAGTGGATTGAATCAGTGTGATGTCAGGGAGGCAGTGGATTGAACCCCATACGGGTGATGTTAGGGAGACAGTGGATTGAATCAGTGTGATGTCAGGGAGACAGTGGATTAAATCCCATAAGTGATGTCAGGGAGACAGTGGATTGGACCTCATAAGTGTAATGCCAAGGAGACAGTGGATTGAACCCCATACGTGTGATTACAGGGAGACAGTGGATTGGACCCCATTAGTGTGATTACAGGGAGACAGTGGATTGAATCAGTGTGATGTCAGGGAGACAGTGGATTGAACCCCATACGTGTGATGTTAGGGAGACAGTGGATTGAATCAGTGTGATGTCAGGGAGACAGTGGATTGAACCCCATAAGTGTGATGCCAAGGAGACAGTGGATTGAACCCCATACGTGTGATTACAGGGAGACAGTGGATTGGACCCCATTAGTGTGATTACAGGGAGACAGTGGAATGAACCCCGTACGTGTGATGTTAGGGAGACAGTGGATTGAACCCCATAAGTGTGATGCCTGGGAGATCAGTGGATTGAATCCCATAAGATTTATGTCAGGAAGACAGTGGATTGGATGCCATTTGTGTGATGTCAGGGAGACAGTGGATTGAATCAATGTGATGTTAGGGAGACAGTGGATTGAACCCCATAAGTGTGATGCCAAGGAGACAGTGGATTGAACCCCATACATGTGATGTTAGGGAGACAGTGGATTGAACCCCATAAGTGTGATGTTAGGGAGACAGTGGATTGAACCCCATACGTGTGATGTTAGGGAGACAGTGGATTGAACCCCATACATGTGATTACAGGGAGACAGTGGATTGGACCCCATTAGTGTGATTACAGGGAGACAGTGGATTGAACCCCATACGTGTGATGTTAGGGAGACAGTGGATTGAACCCCATAAGTGTGATGCCTGGGAGATCAGTGGATTGAATCCCATAAGATTTATGTCAGGAAGACAGTGGATTGGATGCCATTTGTGTGATGTCAGGGAGACAGTGGATTGAATCAATGTGATGTTAGGGAGACAGTGGATTGAACCCCATAAGTGTGATGCCAAGGAGACAGTGGATTGAATCTCATAAGTGTGATGTTAGGGAGACATAAGGTGAAGCAAAATGACCATCTTTGCATGAAAGGGGGACGTTACTGTCATTGTTATCTGTGTTGCTATCTGCTCATGAAATCACACTCTTCTGTCAAGTGTCCAACTGAGTGGGCCATGAATCAATCTGCAATTTTCTCTTCTAGCACAGCATCTCCTGCATCTGATTTGCATCTCATTAGGTGTTAAATGTTTCCATGTGACCAATATGTCCCAGTTCATCTTTTTTCCAACCCTTTTTCAAACTCCTCATGTGCCGTGGACATACTCTGTTGGTGCCGCCCAGGCGGTTTCCAGACACAGGTACATGTATTTGGGAAGTTAGCATCAGGATTAAGTTTCAGTCAACAAAGGGCAGAAGATATTTCTAACTTTGTTAACCATCAGCCCTACCCAGAACTGAACATGCATGGAAACAGTGAAGGCCAGGAGTAGCACTGTCAAGGCTTGATGCCATGTAGAGTCTGCATAAAACTGGAATGCTGTTTAGGGAGAGGAGATAGTGCCGATGTGAGATCATGCATCCTGTAAGTTAATCTCCAAGGCTGCAGTTGGGTGCCCATGAAGCATCCAAATAGTAGTATAATGACCAGAGGGTACACCACCAAGCTGTTAGAGACCCGGATGTGTATACAACATCACTCAATAAAATCATTCCTCTTACTGCTTCAGCTTTTACTCCTCCTTAGAGGTGGAGCAGTGAATAACCTTTTCAACTGACACAATATCAAACATTCTCACTGAAGTATTCCATCACATGCTGTATGCACAGAGTCTGCATGCACAAACACGCACAATCACACAAACTTATGCATGCACACATGTGCTATATAACTCCTTACCATTCCTCCATCATCACAGCACGAATTGTTATGCAGTCAGTTTAGGGAAGCTTGGTGTTGCAGTGCATTAGAGAATAAGTCGTACTGACTTCTCTCCCAAGTGTCTGTTTTTTGTTAAGGTTGAAAAAAAAATCTTAGCACATTGAAAACTTTAAAGCATTCCGTAATTGAGGTCAGACTGGTTAGAGATTGGCTTTCCAATTGCAGATGAAACTTAACAGACTCCACATTATGTTTAACCCAAGACATACACCAAATTGATTAGGAAAATGACTTTATTCATAATCATGATACTAAAGAATGACAACTTGATGTACACATGACAATACTGAGGGGGGAAAAAACCCAACTAAAAACAGTGAGACACATTAGATATGCTACGTGATGGCAAAGGTAAGACCACTAACAGCTATGTGAGAAGGCTACAAAGTGAAAACATTTAAAACTTTCAGGCATACAAGTCCTGAGATGACAAAAAAGTCACAACAATCTGTACAGAAACTCCAGAGACACTAATATCAAAGTACATGATCAGGCTGATTAAGTTATCTAAATGAACCGGCAGTACAAGGACATGTTTAGCAAGGTGATCCCGGTGGTACATACACCATACATTTTATCTTTTCACCAGTTTCCTTGACCAACTCTCGCCACCAGTACCTTATTCATGGCAATTACTCATCTAAACCCCACGTCCCATTTATCTACTTACACCGTTTTGTCATCGTTGTTGAATTTATTTTATAATACTGAATTTGGTAACTGGAGAAATACAACCAGTTTTGCTTTTCATGATTTGCCTAATTATTGAATAAAAAAATCTGAGCTGGATTTGCTGAATCACCTTAAAAAATTGGTTTATCATCTAATTTCTGTTGAGAACTACATACGCTTAACTTCTGCATTTACTTGTAACATTACAAATGTGTTGAGATAGTGCACAATTCAGAATGCTCTGTGACAGCAAGCTACAGGTCTATTTCTAGTGAACAATTCATATCTCATAGTAACTCAGCAGCCTTGTTTTCAGTTCAAACACTGCATGTCTTTGGGCGTATTGCAAGTGGCAAATAGAAATGCACCCTACTGTGACCAAAAAGACTACATACAGATACACAGTAGTGAGAAAGAACTTGTGCCTAAAATACACCTTTCAGGAAGGTTGCTAGAAGTATCAGCTGCATGTTTCAAAAAGCCAGGCATGATAACATCTATTCCTTAAAATTTTTAGCTTAAAAAAAGCAAGTTCTTAGACTCGCAGCTTTGATAATGCAGAGGAAGTTTTGGTCAATCAACACTTACATACACAAAGGTAGGCAATGATGGTGAACAAACAAAGCGCTCTTTGATTATTCAAGTAGCTAATGTTGTTTTACAGGTTATTACTCAAGCTTCTTTTTTTCTTTTTTTTTAACATACTGGACACAAACACTCAAGCGATGCTAGGACCCTTTGAGGGGGGGACAAGGTGTTCTCACTGGAAGGCAAGAACTTTGCCAATAGCACACCAAGCTCCACACAAGATACAATATTATGGCTACTTGTGCTGGCTGCCAACAGCTGCGGACACACTCGCAACAAGGAGTCCCATGGAAAGCACTCGGAGAATTCACTCCTCCCTGCGGGGATCTCGACTCTCACTGACACAGCCAGTGTTGGCCCAAGATTAGTTGAGGAATAAACAGCTTTGCACTGTAACTAGAACCTAACTTGGCAGCTCTGTCCCTACAGGATATGAAGGGCACAGTATCGTCTCCAACCCTTGAACTCTCGAGGACTGATGAAAATGGACATCTGAAGAGGAAATTCAGAAAACACCAATGTTTCTTTACCTGTCTATTAACTGAAAAAGAGTCGAGACCAATCTTGGGGATGGAATACTACAGGCAAATTCTTCTATCTCTTAGCTTATCCCTTTATGGAACTTTCTACTGGGAAAGAGTGGAGGAGGATCATAGAAATGCTTCATTCTTCTTGCAATTTTTCATTTTCCCACATCAATTTTGGTCTAGACTACCCACCAGGCATTGATATCGTCTTCCTTTCCTTCTTCCTAAGAAAGAGGCATCATCCTAAGTGCAATCCATGGCAATGAAATAGTGAACAGACACATGAATAATTTACACGGCAAGAAAATGTACACTATGGAGTTACTACAACGCACCTTTGTGAGGCTACACTCATTACAATCATGACAAAGCCTTTTAACACTGTGTACAAACACACAAGAACTATTATGTCTGTGTATCTGCCACTGACTATAGAGCAAAAGTGACAATGTTTGTGCCTTGTATCAACACAGACTATAAGAGGTCAAACCAAGATCTGAAATTGGCTTCAACAGCTCACTCCTGTTTCATAGAAACTGTTTCAGCACTTCCACTTTGTAGTCGAGTCATACATCAAATGCCAGTTACTTATGCATCACTCCTTTTGAAGTGGCTCAAAAATCCTTTATTTTCCTTTCCTGCTGCCATCTGTGGCAATATATTTGTCCTTAAGTGTGGAAATGGTTTCTGTCTCCCTCTCTATGGACACTTTGTCAGAGCTCAAACTATCTACCTCAGATACATGGATAGTTTATGCTGATGGACTATATCTGAACGCAGACAAGCAGCAATGCTTTTGAGCAGACCGACACAAGCATATCTCTACTGCAGCTAGCTACAGGAGATACTACTGCCTTAGAACCTGGGTGAAATTGTAATAGCTCTCTCCAACTGCAGACAACAGATCAGTACATCCAATTGGTTAAACAGCTGCTATCCAATTAGCCTTGAATTGACTGACCAAACTCCACAGTCACTCAATTTGAACTCCCCCATCGCAGGAGTGAGAGAGAGGAAGGGGAGAGGAAGGGGAGAGGAAGGGGAGAGGAGGGGGGGGGGGGGGGGACTTTGAAATAGAATGCAGTGGAATAAGTAGAAAACATTGTAAAATCTCTTTCCTTGAGGTGACGCGTTCATCTTAAAACAAAGAAAGAATTGAAAACTAGTCCTCCCTGGAGACTGGGTGTGAGAATTGCGTAGATGCAAACAAACCAGCACTCAAAGTTCTCCCACAGAATGGGACGCTAGGACAGACCACAGCTGCTGTGACTTATCCAACCTGTACAGAGACAGCCCTCCTCTACAGTGGCTTAGCCTGCTATCCATTTCTTAATCTGAGACAAATATTTCCTGGTAAGAAATTCTTTTCTCTAAAATGGATAATGAATTTTAAAACTGTTTCCAAAGTTCAATTTTCAAGTCGATATACTGACATAAAAAGCCATAGTAAACAGGTATGTTTGGGGGACCAAATTTAAAGACAAAACTCCATGTTAAATACTGGGAAACTACCACAAAAAATTTGTGCAGAGTACAGGTATCTGGGTAACAAAGAGTTAACGAAGTGCAGTTAGCAAACATTGTCATCTCCACTAAATGATGTGAGAATAATATGTACAAAATATACACATGTACAAGGACAGCAACACAAAACAATGGGGGGAAAACATTCTGGGGTCACTACAACCTCCCTGGTATGCATGAGAACAACCTAGGTCACTAACAGACATGTTGGCACACAGATGTGTATCTAGAGCCTGGTGTTTATCTAAAAGAGCCAAAAATGGGGAATTTTCACATCAAGGCTTGGAAATGAGTTTTTATTTCTTGATGTCCAAAATGAGCTGACATTCTTCATCTCCTAGGACTCCTTCCTAATGTTAAGGAAAATCCCATCATGAATTTCAGCCTTAGTTCCTTGCCATCCCTAGTCAAAAAGGTTGGAGGGAATTTTAAAGCCACAGAGGTGTACTTCAGTTCTCTTAGCAATTTACTGCAAACAGATTGGGGACTAGTGGACACATTTATCTGTGCCTTATTATGTATATGAATTCTTAATTCATTCCAAATAGCAAATAGCGGTTCTCCACAAGACCAACCATGAAAGCTTTCTCCACTCCAGGAGTGTTGGTGGAACCCTGGAGACTGCCCAGAGGCAAGAAATGATGCCATGTTGCTATCCAGCAGGCACAGCTGTAGTGGCTACAGAACAGGGAAGCCTTGAGTGAACATGGCCATCCTAACTACAGACTATCCCTTTCTTGGCCAATAAATCTGGAAAAGGACAGGGTAACTATTCAGTCTGGTCCTCCCTCGAAAGAAATGAACTGGTTCCCTTTTTTCCCCCATGAGAGTTTGACGTAACCAGTGACGGTCAGTCCTGCTTTCATGGAACAACCAGTGATGGAATGTGGTGAATCATGTGGTGAATCATTGTGAATTACAAAACGTGAGACGAAGTCTGTGAGTGCTTCTCCTCTCAAATTCAGGGGTGAAAGCTACAATTTGAAACACGCCTTGACACAACAGGGTAAACAGTAGTCGACTGCAATGAATTAGCACTTGCTAACTTTTTTATCTGTACAACATAAACACCTCATCAAAACACATGGGTGACCACAGTGACCTTGTAAAGAGAAACACAGTAAAAAGTGTTGCCATTTTTGTGAGTGGAAAACCTGCTGCATATGAAAGCCAAAAATGGTGTTACATACATATTTCACCTTAAACATGCATGAGGACTAACAATACAAGGAAACTTGCATGGGAGGTATTTGTAGCAACACAGCTATGGCAACATCGGGGCTGCTAGGATCATAACATCCATTTACACAAGTCACCCCAGTAGTCACATTGAAACCTAGGCAGAAATTAACAAACACAGGTGAGGATAAAGAGGGACATTCTACTAAATTTGTCAGGTTCACAAATACATACACGCACATACAGAGAAAACAAGGAGATTCGAGGCAAATCGCATCCCCATCCATCATTGCTCAATCTCTGTTGCACAGCGCCCGGAATAAAACTCACCAAGTATAATTAATGTCGATTCACAGCCATTTAACACAAAATTATTACAAAATGGTAAACCCACAAAAAATGTTTTTTATCAAGAGGTCCAAAGTATTGCAAAAAAGATATGCAGAAACTGCCAAACAGACGTAGAGTTCAAACTGGTATCCATGCATGGACAATTTGTATGAGTAGACATTTATCTTGTTTGGTGCACAGAAACTGTCCTACTCTTTTAGAGCTAACTAAAACAGCATCCATGTGCAAGAACAGGCTACCAGTCCTATTCCACTGAGTAATATACCCACATAACATGATGGGCTTGGGAAACATAATCCCGGCAAGGAGATATTAATGCTTGGAAATTGAATCATCACAAACTCAGGCTTGTTCTATCCAGCCATGAGAAAATGAAGGGAACTTTTAAAAGGCTAAAATTACTGGGGAAGAAAAAAAAAATCTTCTCACACATCGACACACGCCACCAACCAAACTCTTGAGCTAACAATGGACATCACAGCAAGGACAGCAAGCTGGGAAGGAGAGAGGAAGGGAGAAAGTATCCCCATAAGCAGCTGTTCCCCCTTGACTGCAGAAATACTGAAGCGGAGCTGAGCAGAGGTCGGGGTATAGGGGACCTTTAAGTTGCTTGCGGCATCCACGGCTCCTTCCTCTATCCTGTGCCTTGCAAGACCTTTCTTTTTCGGTTTGGTGTTGTTTCTTCTCATTCAGTTTTCTATGAAGATCCCCAGCAGGAAGTGCATGGAAGAGAGAGGTGGGGGCCAGGAGAAGAGAAAGAGAGAGAGAGGGGGGAGGGGGAGGGAGAGATGGTCCGTGTTCATGGTCACCATGGGAGTGCCGATGATATGCATGCGATGAAGGCAAGCACAAGAAGGAGACTATGGCTGCAAGGCGACGAACCGTTGTTCCCATCGCCCACCGCGCCCACTGAAAGAGCCAACAAAAAGTCCCGTCAGTGGCACGCACCTGGCTCTCCACCTTAGCAATGGGGAAAAAGGGTAAAAAGCAAAGGTTGCAGGCCAGGGGGAAGAAAAGAGGGCACGGGGGCATATGATTAGGTACAAGCCAATGGCGCAACAAGCAAAACGCTTTTTTGTTTTATGTGCAGGCTAAAGGGGAAATATTCTTTACGGTAGCACGTGAGAATGCCCAATTCTAAGAAACCTATGCAAGTCCAATGGTTAGGAGGGCAACATAATTCTGTTTCAGGGAAGCCATGTTAATTGTCTCTGCAGGATTACACCACACACCAAGTCACAACCCCAAACCTGCGCTGATGTTAAGAGGCAGCAGCCTCAAGAGGTAGCATACTAAAGAAGGAAACAATTTGAAACTAACCTACCCAAGGGTGTATCATGATACAGAAGCACATAACTGCACATATTTTGTATTTTACAAAAATCAAAGCAAGTGAAACAGAGCATTCCCTTAGTTAGTTTATTCCAACACAACTGCCTGTGAATTGTTCCAAAGCAAGACTGGAAGTTCATGCTACATGTGGTCAGCCAAGTCCCATGGAAGAGTGAAAGAGAACTGGAAAGCTGTTGTAAAGGCATCAGCAGCAAGTCAGAATCAGCAGTTCCATTTCTATGGAAATTCAGGTCTACACTGCAGCCTACATTGCCATAAAGTTAAAAATCAAAGAGAAAAATTAAATCAATGTCAGCAAATCAAAGGTAACAAAACTTCATGCTAAATGACCAAACATGAACTAAAGAAAGATGGTTTGATTTCATTAGTATGGTGTATGTTAGTAGAACAGTTTGCTTACAGTCTAAGTCTATGTTTTATATGATAAATTTATAGGGTGCAAAATTAGTCAAAATGTTGTCCTTTGTCACTGGGCAGTAACATTTTGAAAACCCAAGAATCAATTTGTGCATGAGAAAAAGAGTGGTGGAATACATGTGGGTTTTTTTCTTGGAAGAAAACTTTATGCAACTGACCATGCATTTTCTGATCTACCAGCTCTGTGGATAGAAGTGACAGACATGCATGAAATAATTTGTAATTTGTTTTGGACAAACGTTCAACCTTACAAGTGGAGTATAGCATACGGGTACTAACCCATGCCTAACCTGGGGTTCATGTCTGCTTTTCAAAACATGCTACCGAATACCTACTCTAACTAGCCAAGTTCTCAGGAAAAGCTTTTGAACCGTTGTTGAAGTGCATCAAAGAAGTTAGGAGGCTGTGTTTTATTCTTTCTTTCTTTCCTCTTCTTTAGGTAAGATATCACATCTGTTCTAAGGTCACAAAACTTCATTTACACATCATTGCAAGAGGTGATGTGTGTGTGTGTGTGTGTGTGTGTGTGTGTGTGTGTGTGTAAAGAAACTTATCATGGCAAGCATGAAGTAAAATAAATAAAGAATTAAAAAACAGATAATCCATAATGCCAGCATACTGCAGAAGAAGAAAAAACGTAAACAAAACTTCACCAAAAGGACAAGCCATAAAAACCAAGAAAGAGGCCCAACTCAATAAAAATGCCTTAGTTGACAATCAAACAGCAATGTACTCTACCAGTCACTGATTGGCTTTTCTGATCAAGAAAGAAGCAAACTTAAATGGTCAGCAGAAAATAAACAACAGAATCATTGTCTCCACAAAACAGGTAAATGAAAGTAAATGTCCAGAACAAAGAGATAAAACAATGGCGTACACGATGCCTCTGGATAATTTTTTTTTAAACCGTAGACCTAGTTACTACACCCAGCATTTCCCCTGAATCTTCTACACTGATCAGCCAATGATGGGACTTCTCCACATATAAATTTCCACTTGAATGTCAACTTGTGAAGAAAGTTTGTACTTACAACACACACATCACTGCTGAGAGTTTCAAGCATTTCAATGGGCTTTCTCTTCAAGCCACTTATTCAGCAGCATTGTGAAGCATTGCTCTGACATTTTTGTTCAGGGGTCAGTAATGATTGGGCCTTCAATATGGCCCAGGAATGGAGGCACACTATGTATTATGATCTGCTTGAACTGAACTGTTTTTCCTGGAAAACTTGTTATCCAGTAACTGAATGCATGTACCGGTCATTATTCTAAACAAGTTTGAAGGGTCGGGATGTTCCGGTCCTGACATGCATATTTCAACCCTGTTTCAGATTCTTCTGTCAAATAGGTATGTATAAGAAAACCTCACTTTTGACATGATGAGCTTGAGCTGGCCCAAGAAAGAGCTGATGAAACTACATTACTGGCATCAACATAGTGAGATCTGCACGTCCCTCCAGGGTTACTGGAGGTTCTCACAGCTTTATCTGTCTGTCTGTCTGTCTGTCTGTCTGTCTGTCTGTCTGTCTGTCTGTCTGTCTGTCTGTCTGTCTGTCTGTCTGTCTGTCTGTCTGTCTGTCTGTCTGTCTGTCTGTGTGTGTGTGACTGTCAGCCCTGACTTAACGGCTGATATATCAAAAACTACTGGATGGACTTCCTTGACATTTTGCACACTTACTGGAAGTTAGGTCCGATTCAATGTATCACATTTTCAGAATCGAGGTTTGAAAAGAAAGTGACTTTTTATACGTTTTGGTGTTGCAAAGAAGGCAAGGGACGGAACTCTCTCCCGACTCAAGGGAAGATTTGGCATGTGTGACGTGATCATTTGACGTCGAATAAAGTGACGTAATTTCGATGAGATTGCACATTGGTGAGGGAGAAAGAAGGATTTTTTATCCCTCCAGGTTTACTGGAGGTCCTCACAGCTTTATGGATTAGCTCACTCGGTATGCGCGTCAAATATATTTTTTTTTGTCACTGGGACATGCTTGGTTGTAGGGGATGCGCGTATGGGTTCGAATCTGCACAGAAGCTTCTTTTTTTAATGTGTGTACGGTATTTGAGAGAGAGAGAGCCACCCCACCCGTTGTTGTACACGTGAGAGGTTGTGGGTTCGAACCTTACTCCCCCCCCCTCCCCCTTCTCGAGAGGTTGCGGGTTCGAACCCAATCTTTTTTTCTTTTTTGTAATGCGAAAACCTGGAGGTTCAGCGCCAGCGGTTTTTATTATTTTAATAAATTATCACCCTAGCAATAATTCTGGTATCCAGAGCTGTCAGTTTCTATTGACACCATAAAACATATTAAACAGCTCTTGTTCATAGCTAAATGCTGCATGTGACAAATTATTATTTGTGAAGAAGTCATCATATTGTATTGTAGTGTCTTGAACATGTTCAATACCTAGATCTTGATTCTGGGTGAAAACATTCATGCTGCTATTTAGGTCTCACAAGCCATCAAGAAGCAGAAAAGGAGAGAGAAATTCACAAAGTTTTGATTGAGAGTAAACCAAAATTAATAGTGTTTCTGAGTAGAACTTGTTGTAGACATTATTCCCAATACAGAGCACCATAACAGGAACCTACATCAGGAAAGTAATCAAATCATCTAACTAGCTCAAGGGCAGTGTACTTGTTGCCAAGCTTGTTTGCCTTCAAGATATCAAATCCTACACAGCAGGCATAGGACTGGCAAAAGAGGAAGTTACTTGGGACAAGACTGAATAGAAAAATATAATAATGGCTCCAAGAAAAACTTATCATGTGAAAACCCTGAAACCACAGAAAACAATCAATACACAGTATGGAGCAGCAGCTTCATTCACTGAGCATAACATGTATTGACACAAAGAGGAGTGGCTGCACTTAGTCATCTGTGAACATCAACTGGAGAGGGGCATGAACTGTACATGGTCATGTGAGCAGCTCATCAGAAGAGAGGGGGGACACACCTGGACACAAGAGCACATGTACGGATAACTCCTTGCTCTACTGACAGCACATGCATTAGGGCATGTGGGTTGTCACCTGGTGTCCTGAGTACTGACTACCTGTGCCACCCTGGGCAGCGGCAGGACTAAGGACACAGACTGAGTACCACACTAACATGCTCAAAATCTCAAGGCAAAACTCAGTGGGAAACCCAAAAGTGCTAAATCTGAGTGCACAAGTATCAACGAGCATTCCTCAACAAAGGAAAAAACCCAACTAAAAAGCAGTTGTAACTATGCAACAAAATAATCAAGAACAGATAAGATATGCCTGTTTGTGGATTATCCACAAGATTTCCATCAACAAGGCTCTTTTTTTTAAAAAGGCAAGGGCACTGTTATTTTGACATGTCTGGATGAGTCTCAGCCATGTCCACAAATAAATACTGCCATTCCTAGGTGAAAGGATAATCTTGTTCATTCCAGCTTTTAAAACTTGGACAACCAGTTGGTCACAATGACTAAAAAGGCAATCATATGCAATGGGAACTTCTATCTTCTTTTCCCCCCACAATCATAGTTTCCAATTTACTGATCGAATAATTTAATGTGTAGCATTAACTCCCCCCTCCCCCTTTTTATTATAGAAATGAAATTTGCTCAAAACTTTCCTCCCTGTTGGTGTTGCCCACCCCTGGCCATTGGCCACCTAAATGGGCCATGTCCATAATAAGGAATCCATTTGTAACCGTCACATACACAGCAGAAGGTGCAAAGTACGGAATAACCAATGACCATGGTTTCATCCAACAAAATTGGAATCCATCTGTAACTATCACTTAACGAGCAGTAGATTCAAGGTAAGGAATAAGCAATAACCATGCTTTTCTCTTCCTAAGCAACTCAGATATCCGACCCAGTGGCCTAGATGACCTAGGAGGCTGCTCCTTGGTGCAGGTAATGTTACTTCACAACTGCTTTGACTCAGCAGCCACATGATATACATCTAAAGAAACATTCACATTTCAGGTTTGAGTGCCCAGGCCTAACTACCAGATGTGTCATTATCGTATTGGGTTTAATTACTAACTGCCCTCCTCAAACGTCATAAAATACTTGACAGTCTTTCTCCATCAAGACCTTCATCTGACACTGGACTAGGCAAGATGGTTGTAATTCAGAATAATTAGAAAAAGCAGTGAGATGGTCCATTGCCCAATCATTCTATAAATAACCTTGTAACATCAACAATAACAATGTGGACAAGATTTTTAAAAATAACTTTGAATATAAACTAATAATGCCAAGCTGCAGAAGAGGAATGTCACCTCCCCATCTCTAGACTTGAGTCACAGAACTCAAGTCAGCTTCAGGGTTGTAAAACATATCACAGCCTGTGTCAATGAGGAAGTCTGTTAAGCTCATTACTTATAATTGGGAACAAATACATAGCGTTTTCATTCATGCTACTTGAAGCTCATTACTTATTATTGGGAACAAATACATAGCGTTTTCATTCATGCTACTTGAAGCTCATTACTTATTATTGGGAACAAATACATAGCGTTTTCATTCATGCTACTTAAAACTCATTACTTATGGTTGGGAATAAATACATAGCATTTTTGTTCATGCTACTTGAAGCTCATTACTTATGGTTAGGAATAAATACATAGTGTTTTCATTCATGCTACTTGAAAAAAAAAAGTTTCCAGTTCCGAAAACATTTTCAAGTGAATTTGTAACTCTGTCAGAGTTTAATTTTTTCCTATGTAGTTAATCCTGAGGGGAAAAATTCAGTAGTCAATCAAAACCAAGACCGTTGTCAGTGACTCATGACTGCCATGTATTTCATCTAGAAGATAATGTAGGCATCATATGTAAATGATTGAGGAAATAATTCCACAAATCAAATCTTGCAGATTTTATAAATTGGTGTTTGTCGTGTTTTTTCTTCTTATTTATATATTTTATAAATTGGAAAGCCAAATAACTAGTCTGACCTCTTTTCTCAACAATCTAATGCCTTCAAAAGTTGTTAGATTCACAATGATCATGTCAAGGTACCACGTTTCCTTGGTGAGAGAACAAGTGAGAGAGGGGAAGGAAAAAATTAGAAAGATCTCGATGAAAGGTAGTCACCCAGCACTAAATGTAAAGTCTTAGACACCAATGTCTACTCACAAATGCACTCTCACACATTTTGGTTCTCTCTCTCTCTCTCTCTCTCTCTCTCTCTCTCTCTCTCTCTCTCTCTCTCTCTCTCTCTCTCTCTCTCTCTCTCTCAGATCACAGGAATAATCCCTTTTCACATACTCTCTCTCTCTCTCTCTCTCTCTCTCTCTCTCTCTCTCTCTCTCTCTCTCTCTCTCTCTCTCTCTCACTCACACACACACACACACACACACACACACACACACACACAGATCATAGGAATAATTCCTTTTCACACATATTTTCAAAGTCTTAAAAATCAGACTGATAATGCACAGCACCTATTACTCAATGGATAATGCCATCAATTCATCCATCATGGGAATTGTAAAGTAGCACATTTCAAGCCATGGACCCAAGTCACTAGGCTCTCAACTTCATGCTTTAACTAACCATCCTGCGGTATGTCTCTTTGCACAGTCTAAAGTATTTGTTTCAGCTGAAAACTTGCAAGTTTATCTGTCAATGAAATCTCATGTCAACAAAGTCTGTCAGTTAGCATATTACGAGCTAAGGAAAATTAGTACCATTCATCATTATCTCTCTCAGCAGGCCACCAAAACGCTCATCACATCACTTGTCCTGTCTCGTCTCGACTATGGAAACTCTCTTCTCGCTGGCATCCCTGACACTCTGCCAACTCCAGAAAGTTCAGAATTGTGCTGCTAGGCTAGTTTTTCGATGTCCCAAGCGTACCCATGTCTCATCACTCCTACATACACTTCACTGGCTCCCCATCTCTCAGAGGATAGATTATAAACTTGCTACTTTGTGCTTCAAGGCCATCGACAACACCGCACCACACACTCTTACAGAAATTCTTGCAGTCTACACGCCCTCCAGATCTCTACACTCAGCTGCTTACTCTAGAATGCTTAAAAGGTCCCCCGCCGTAATAAGAAAACTCAAGGACAGCGTGCCTTCTATATCGGACCTGTAACCTGGAATAGTCTCCCTCTCTCAGTCCGTCATTCTGACACTCTGCCCCAGTTCAAAAGTGCTCTAAAGACCCACCTCTTCTGATCCGCCTTTCCCGCTGAGCTGCTTCGTCTTACTTGACCTGGCCGGCAAGTGCTGTGTATATTGTATAGTTTGTTATATTTGTTCTATTGGATCTTAGTTTTTGTTTTTTGTTTATGTGTGTTGTGTGTGAGTTTTTGTGGGAATGTGGTGTTGAGTGGTTGTATGAGTGTTGATTCTTTGGATTGTAAACGCCATGAGCTTGCCTGTCAAGGGAAGGTATGTGCGTATGAATAAACTATTATTATTATTATATATAGTTCCTGTCATTCCTCCTTTAATCTTTGTAGTTGACTATCTTGGCATCCTCAGAACTATTACATTCTGCATCTTGTCATAATACTTGGACAAACTTGTCAAGCAAAAATCGGAAACAAGACAAATACAGATTTCACGACCAACCAAATGTCGAGTCTATCCCAGACAACAATGCAGAGATGCAGCATGAGTGACACGTCATTTTGATGACCTTCATTCATCCACTAGCACAGTCCATCCAAAGCACACGGAGCGCTGCTGCCCAGACTTGCCAAACAAGGAAGAAACTGAATACACCCTGGCCTTGCTATGCATACTCCACCAGCAACAAGCTTTGGAAGGCAAGATGGGCAAAATGGGGCGGGACTTGCATCCAATAAAAATGCTCTTTTCCCCCAAAATTGCTCAAAATGGCCAACCAGCAGTCCTTGCAACCGAAGGGGGGGAAACCCAAGGAACAAAACGTGATGCAAAGCCATACAGCCATACAGCAGCCACTGCCATGCACACGTTTCATGCTTGCAAATAATCCTGCCAATGAGAGTAGAGAAGGCTGATGTCAATAACAACGAAGATGATGCCTCCAATTCTCCAATGTGGGAGACTCGACAAGCCAGTGGTGTTTGTCAAGCCATCATTCCATGAGTGTCCTCTGACTCCTGAGGCAAGCCCCACAAGCCTGATTTATTTACAGCAGCAGCATCCAGTAAGCACAAATAAACAAAGCAAGTCACCAGACCGTGACCCTATCATACCAAGCCTGACATATCCGCTAGACAAAAACTCAGCAAGCACGATGCATCATGGACACTGCAATTGCAGCAGCAGCAGCAGTATGCCATTCAGGAAGATGGATCTAGAACTCATGAGCCGTGCACTTGAGGTGAAAGTTTGGCTGTGCCGCCAGGAAAGCTGATGAAATACCTCCTCCGACCACCGAGTCCTGAGACTTAGCATCCCCAGGCAGAACGACGTCAGGATCCTCGTCTTTCTCTTCGATCTGCTCAACCTTGACACCACCCACAATCTCTTCCTCTACAAACGAGCATGGGGATGAGTGCTAAGGGTGATGGGAGCCAAGAGAGTCAGTAGATGTCAGAGAGGACCAGGTCCCAAGGACCAACAATGGTCTGTCTCCAATCCATGCATAGCGAGACTACCCAGCCCTATCGCCCCTTGACTTTACGCATGGAGATGACCCAAGTTTTGTTATATGAAGAAATAGTGGATTGAATCCCACAAATGCTAAAGATGATGATGAGAAAATGTGAATTGAGTTACATGGTGCGATATAAATGATGGTGGTTAAATCATTAATCGACATATGAAAAGATAATGGGGTGAAGACTTGACTTCTTCATTTACCAAAACACATGAATGATATCCAATACATGGGAAACACATCCTCACGCATGAACTGAGACGCCAACAGCTTACAAGACAGACAGACACACAGTAACGTTAAGGCAAACTTCTTGAAGCAATGCATGAGAGGTATCATTCTTGATCTTACCATGTGTTACAGGTTCAAATCCTGAAATGAGGCACACGAGGGAGAAGTTACGCAGGAGGCTCAGGAGGAGCCCTGGACAGGGAGGGTCTCTGAACAAAGGGGAGAGAAGACCCAGAAGCACAGAGAAAGAGAGGAGGAGGTGAGGGGAAGGAAGGTTCAGAGAGAGAGAGAGAGAGAGAGAGAGAGAGAGAGAGAGAGAGAGAGAGAGAGAGAGAGAGAGAGAAATAAGAAGTCACCCAAAGGCAACTGAGTCTCAAAACAGCAGTGCATGATCCAAGCTCACATCTCCCAATAAACAACAATGAGAGCACACCGGCTTGGACAGATCAAGCAATAAAGGAAACAGCATACAATACAATGCTCATGAGAAAGAAAAAATTGGTAGTAGGAAATGGAAGTATTTTTATCAACAGTGCCCAATTACCCATTTCCCATCTAGTTTGGTTTTTAGTTTGCAGTCATTTTCTTAGAATCCCTCAAGGCATATTATTCAGTTCAGTTCAGTCTCTTAACCCTGAGATGGGTTGCTGAGGCACCACTGATGACTTTCGGACAATCTTCCTCCATCGATCTCTATCCTCTGTGGCTCGCTGTGAGTCAGCAAAGGTCAAGCCTGTCCACTCTTTGATGTTGTCTTTCCACCTCTTTCTCTGCCTGCCTCTCCTTCTCCCACCTGGTACGGTACCTTGCAGGATGGTCTTGGCCAGCCCACTGCCTCTTGACACGTGACCGTACCACTTCAGCTTTCTGCTTTTCACGATTGAGAGCAGGTCTTCGTACTGTCCATGATGATATTATTATAAAGTTGTAAATTTTAGTTTTGACTATGATGAGCCCTTAGTTCTTCAGGTCTTCTGTTTTACTTGGAAAAGTTTCATTTTTTGTGGTACACTTTGTTCCCTAGACATGGTCTCAAGGAACATAAACATGTATATTACAAGGTGTTTTTTTATTGCAAAGTGCACAAATACTTCAGTAATTAGGCGTTCTGCATCCACTGCGCTCCTCTCTTCAAGAAAAACTGACTGTAACCCACCTGAGGCTGAACTATTTTCATAAATACTCACCAGAGTAGTACAATTTGGGGAAAAAATCTTACGCTACACTACACAATCTTTCAGGTGCTAGACTGAAGAAATTTCAAACAGACAATTCTTCTGTGTGGCTAAACCAAGGGAAGCCGCACAAAAGGACAAGCAGGGAACTGCCTTCGAAAGAACAAATATTTTCTAGACAAAATGACACAGAAAGTGACACAGATCAATGACTCGACCAAGCCAGCTAAAGAAAAATGGAAACCAAAACAGACAACACCAAGTGGAAGCAAACGGACATCTACTTTCATTAGCCAACATAAGGACACCAAGTTTCCATAAATGGGGGTAAAAAAGGACAGAGGGGGGAATGGGGATGGGAGGAGGAAATAAGCTGCTCTAAAGGTTGATGAATCAGCAATGATCAGACTTGGAGATGCCTCCATAGTGCATCTCCTGTCTTAACTGCACACTGCCCCCAATCATCACAGCAGGATATACAGACTTTGAGGCATGTTCATGTAGAACATTGGTATCCATGCGCTGGATAATTATACACTGCAGTGGGAAATATAGCCTTCATAGGAAGTCCTATGAATCATCCACTTTGACAAACTAGGTGAATCACTTGCATAAAAAGCCAAGAATCCACCTGGACATATAGACAATCCTCTGGGACATATGGTCTGCTACTGAGTGTAGGGGGGGGGGGGGGGGGGGGGGGGGGGGGGGAGTGCGTCTTCTTGTAGCTTTCACTTGTGCAGGGTTGTTTTTGTATTGTTCTATTGTATACTTTTTGTGTGCTGACGGGGGGTGGGGGTGGGGTTACGTCTTAGTCACACTTTAGTGGTCGTGTCTCTGTCTATATGTATTATTTATTATCTTTATGTATTTGTCAGTCACTTAAAAGGTGTGTGTGTGTGTGTGTGTGTGTGTGTGTATTATTCTTAGTTTGCACCTCTTTGTCAACAGTTCTTAAGTAGTAACTTTAACTGTTCATTGTATATTGCACCAATTACCAGTTAACCCTTTGGTTCCAGGTGCAGTCTTATCTCTTGTCTGTGTGCAGCTGCGTGTCACTGTGTGGCGTGAGTGAGGTACATGGGGTAATGTTCATATGTTTTTTGTATAAACAGCATGTTAGGGTGTGTAAGCAATGTGTGCGTTTGGCTTTTTGTTTTGTTTCTTTTAGCCTTCATCACTTAGTTTTCCTCGTGCTCGTTTTTTAAATGATGTCACTTGGCGAAATAAATTACTGTGAACTGTAAACTGTGAACTGTAGACAACAGCTGGCTGGATGTGCATGCCACTTCTGGCGACAGTGGGAAGCTAAACACAACAAAGTGATGACAGCTGAAAACAGACACTGCTCACTAGACATGTAAGGTTAATGAATTGGTTCCACTCATACTCGTAACACTAGATCTTGTATATAGAGGAAAATACAGAACAAGCTATTTGGCACACTGTCAGGCAGAGATAGAGGCTTCCAAGGAGTTTGCCTGACCAGTAGTAATCAGCAAATTATGGATGAGCAAAGGAAAACCTCTGAAATCTGTATTGATGATGCAATTATGACAGCAGAACAGTTGGAATGCTGCCTTCCAACCCAAGTTAACAAGTAATGGACCAGGACATTCAACAGATCGACACCTTTCAAAGGAAATCCTTGGTAGAGTAGCAGAGAGAGAGAGAGAGAGTAATAGCAGCATATAATAGTGCACAACTTGCACCAAAAACTACTATGCTTTGATAGTTGTGAAGAACACCCTTTGTTATCAAATCAGATGCCACAAGTAACAAATACAGTCACATCATTGATATATATTAGAGCTATATATCATGGCTCTAACTGCTGTCCAAAATATTGCTAATCTGTCTTCACAAAATGACAGTTTTCTTTTCATTGTAATTAATAAATACACTTGCAGGGAGTTAATTTCCCCCTTCTCTTAAAAATCTACTCTGGTGTGTTAGTTGCTAACTTTTAGAAGTGTCAAAATGAAAATGTGCCCAGTCTAGACTACCATATTGTGAGGCTGCGGCAAGGCAAGGCAAGGCAAGGCAAGGCTAGCAGAGGAGGAAAGGCAGCACCACTTGGTAAGGGCAGAGCATAGCAGCAAGTGAGGCTTTATGGCTAGCCATAACTACAGCCACACAGGTGCAAAAACCCAAAGATGCATACATGTGTCTCATAGAGATGGTGAAGAGTGCAACAGAAAATACATGTACAGATTCATTTGCATAGTGGAATGTTAAACCACTGGAAAGAAAAGCTGAGAGAGGCAGTAAGACAGCCAGGCAGAGGTAGAACCACAGAGAGAGAGAGAGAGACAGAGAGAGAGAGAGAGAGAGAGAGAGAGAGAGAGAGAGAGAGAGAGAGAGAGAGAGAGAGAGAGAGAGAGAGAGAGAGAGAGAGAGAGAGAGAGAGAGAGAGAGAGAGAGAGAGAGAGAGAGACAGACAGACAGCAGAGGTAAATAAGCTCATTTGCAGAATGCTTTGCTAGATAACAAAGTATTTTCAACAAAAACAACAGGAATAAAAACAAATCTTTCTAAACATAAAGAAAGGCTATCAATAGAACTGAAAGGAAATGGTCAATGACTAAATCATTCAAAGGAGACCAAAAGCTGACATGTCAACAGAAAGGGTCTTCTCAAAGGAAAATAGTTTCCACACTGCACAGAAAGAGATTCAAGGAAGTACAGACTACTCAGACTTCAAGGAAGTACATAGACTACTCAGACTTCAAGGAAGTACACAGACTACTCAGACTTCAAGACACTATTCCTTCCAGTCTGCTTAATCCAAGAAATTATGACATTTTTGCAACACTTCAATTTACCCCCTTTCTTTACTGTTAAATTTTTTAATGATTTGTCTGTGAAAAATCACCCGACATGTCATTTAACACCCTTTCTCTTCAACATTCTCCACTTTGAAGAAACATGCCGTTTCAGGGCAACTTCTCTTTGTCTTTGCTCCATCTCACTTTAATAGTGCAAATGCATTTTCTGCTGATTTCCCAAATGAAAAAACTTTGGCAAACCATGGTCACATGTCTGCAAGCTTTAAGTCTGGGTATTCAGAGAAAACACAGGTCAACAAACTGGACACTATATGGACACATAGTGCACAAACCTAGCTTCAAGGAAGAGTAAAGACTGTGCCAGATGGAAAGAGCAACACACTACAGCAAGGACACCCGATCGACAAAAGACAGGCTGCGAGAGCTACGCAACAGTCATCAAGGAGATTACACAGATAGTTCAACTTGCAGGAAAGATTGCCAAGCATTTCAACCAGATCAAGGAGCTGAAGTCAGTGGTCAGAAGACATCGAGAGATAAAGGTGAGAAATAATAGGTGACTGGTGAGAGAATCATAGGAGCAAGGAGGGAAAAAAACATTTAATAGGTAGAAACAGGATGTAACACAACGAAATACAGAAGGAGCCAAAAGGACTGTAAAATAGATCAGAACTGAAGAGCAAAGAACAGGAAAAGATGGATAATAAGGGTAGACAACACACATCAGAGTTAAAGGTATGGAATAAAGCAATGGAGATGAAGGAGAAAACAAAGGGAAGGAAAGGAGACTGGCAGGGCAGGTAAGAAAACTACCAAAACCCCCCAAAAGCTGGGGGAAACAAAGAGCAAAAGAGAAAAATAGGCTTGGATGATGGCCAGAGAGAAGGCCAGAGAGCAACCAAACAGGGGAAAGACACCTGTAAAGACTGTTGAAAAGACAAACAAGGGAGGTAAGAAGGGTTGCCTGACCTCCGGTGCCCGTGCGGATGACGAGGATGGTGCGCGGGGACTCGCCCAGCGCATTGACAGCCGAAATCTCCACTTGGTAGAAGGTCATGGTGGACAGGCCAGTCAGCGTGTAGCTCAGAGCCTCTCCAGTGGGTCTGGCCTCCTGCCACTCGCCCATCACCTTGCTCTCATCCACCATCCATGGCTCAGCTTCAGCGTCCAACACCATCACCTGTAAGAAAGAGCAAAAGAATTTCAATTTTCAATGTGTGCACATGCACATTACATATAAAATTATTTTCAAAACACAAATCAATGATACACAAAAATGATTTTGTATTAGGCAGAATCACCAGTCTTGTATGGCAGAATTCAAACATCATTATTTAAATTTTTAAAAAGTACATACAAAGAATGAATACAAATTGTTGTCACTCAGTGAGTTCAATCCATGAGTGGCTAAGCCTATCTTGCATAAGAATGCCATCCAAGATATATGCTGTAATAGCAATGGCTGCGGAGGATTTTTACTGTTCAAAGTAAGTAGAAATGTTTGGCTTTCAATCAAGTCACGTGTAGTCATCCAGTCTCTTGAGAGACTAGAGACAAAAACTTGACCTTCCTTTCCATAGTCAAAGGACGGGGCCCCTTCGACAGGACAGAGGAGCAAGAGGAGAGAGAGCTTACTTGGCGGTAGCGGATGATGTAGCGGGTGAGCTCGCGGCCACCAGTTTGGGGCTTGTTCCACTTCAGCTCAAAGGTGGGGCCCAAGTCTCCCTGCCGATTGGACATCACCTGCACAGCCTCCGGTGTGCCTGCAGACATACACGGTGTGATACTGACAGCTCGGCCTTGTCAAGTCACCATTTGTCCCTCCACTACTTTCATCACAACAAGGAAATTTCTATGCAAATGCAAGTTGCCAGCACCCGTGCTTCAAAATTCAAATATTATGTTAAAGTACTAAACATATCTTTAAAAATTATATTTCAGGCACATAAAATGAAATAAACTTGAGATATTCTCATTGAAACAAACATGCATACAAAGGATGGATGGATGGAGATTGAAGCCTTGTAGGCAAGTCAGGCCACAATGTTAACAACAACACCAACTTTTATCAATGTCTGAAAATTACTTTGCTATAGTGGAAACAACTCACTGAAAAATTGCATATATTACACTCTAAACTGTGAACTAGGTTCAAGTTCCATTGCCCATCAGCACACATGGAGAAAAAAAAAACAGTAACAGGATATTGCTAAAAGCTGTACCAAATACTGAATATTAGTAGTTGAAAAAAAATCTGTACCAAATACTGAATATGCAGTTGAAAAACAAGAAATATATATCTAACACTGAATATCTAGTGGTTGATAAACAATAAATCTGTACCAAATACTGAATATTTAGGGGTAGATAAACCCAAGTTTTGTCTCATTTGATAATTTAGCCTGGTTTTCTACGATTTAGAAAAAACAATATAAATAAGATTTGTTGAATCACAAAACACACACTTTTAACATCAAAATGTTACCAAAAAAAAGAAATGCTTTACACATTTTTCCTACCAAAATACATGTGACCTTGACCCAAGGTCAAGGTCATCCAAGGTCATGCAACACAAAGCTGTTAATTCAAGACATAGGAAGCACAATGGTGATTATTGGCACTTTCTATCATGAGATATAGTCACTTTTAGTGGTTCACTACCCCATTTTGGTCACATTTTATAAGGGTCAAAGTGACCTTGACCTTGATGATATGTGACCAAATGTGTCTCATGATGAAAGTATAACATGTGCCCCACATAATTATTAAGTTTGAAACAGTTATCTTCCATATTTCAGGGTCAAGGTCACTTCAAAATATGTATACAATCCAACTTTGAAGAGCTCCTGTGACCTTGACCTTGAAGCAAGGTCAACCAAACTGGTATCAAAAGATAGGGCTTGCTTTGACCTATATACCACTTGTAGCTAAGGTCGCCATTCTCAATAACGTGGGAGAAAATTGGGAAAATGTGAAAAATGACTGTTTTTGAGACCACATTTATGGCTCCTGTGACCTTGACCTTGAAGCAAGGTCAAGTCACTATGTATGTTTTTTGAGGCCTTGTCATCATACACCATCATGCCACATTTGGTGTTGATAGACTTAATAGTCTCCGAGAAAAATCCAACGTTTAAGTTTTTTACGGACGGACGGATGCCCGGACGCCCGGACGCCCGGACGGACGGACGACACGGCTCAGTACATAGACTCACTTTTGCTTCGCATGTGAGTCAATAATTCAAAATGTCAAACATGTCCTGCATTTGATTTGTAAATTCTCCAGCTGGGAAATTTTTGCAAGGAGGCAGTGACATCACACGAAAAAGACATGCAACAGAAGCAGCACACACACTGACCCTGGACAGCACACACACACTGACCCTGGACAGCACACACACACTGACCCTGGACAGCACACGTACTGACACTGGACAGCACACACACTGACCCTGGACAGCACACACACACTAACCCTGGACAGCACACGCACTGACACTGGACAGCACACACACTGAACCTGGACAGCACACACACTGACCCTGGACAGCACACACACACTGACCCTGGACAGCACACACACACTGACCCTGGACAGCACACGCACTGACCCTGGACAGCACACACACTGAACCTGGACAGCACACACACTGACCCTGGACAGCACACACACACTAACCCTGGACAGCACACGCACTGACACTGGTTAGCACACACACTGAACCTGGACAGCACACACACTGACCCTGGACGGCACACACACACTGACCCTGGACAGCACACACACTGACACTGGACAGCACACACTGACCATGGACAGCACACACTGCCCCTGGACAGCAGTCACTGACCCTGGACAGCACACACACACTGACCCTGGACAGCACACACACTGACACTGGACAGCACACACACTGACCCTGGACAGCACACACACTGACCCTGGACAGCACACACACTGACCCTGGACAGCACACACTGACACTGGACAGCACACACACTGACCCTGGACAGCACACACACACTGACCCTGGACAGCACACACACTGACACTGGACAGCACACACACTGACCCTGGACAGCACACACACTGACCCTGGACAGCACACACACTGACCCTGGACAGCACACACTGCCCCTGGACAGCACACACACTGACCCTGGACAGCACACACACTGACCCTGGACAGCACACACACTGACCCTGGACAGCACACACACTGACCCTGGACAGCACACACACTGACCCTGGACAGCACACACACTGACCCTGGACAGCACACACACTGACCCTGGACAGCACACACACTGACCCTGGACAGCACACACACTGACCCTGGACAGCACACACACTGACCCTGGACAGCACACACACTGACCCTGGACAGCACACACACTGACCCTGGACAGCACACACACTGACCCTGGACAGCACACACACTGACACTGGACAGCACACACACTGACCCTGGACAGCACACACACTGACCCTGGACAGCACACACACTGACACTGGACAGCACACACACACTGACACTGGACAGCACACACACTGACCCTGGACAGCACACACACACTGACCCTGGACAGCACACACTGACACTGGACAGCACACACACACTGACACTGGACAGCACGCACACACTGACACTGGACAGCACACACACTGACCCTGGACAGCACACACACACTGACCCTGGACAGCACACACTGACACTGGACAGCACACACACACTGACACTGGACAGCACGCACACACTGACCCTGGACAGCACACACACACTGACCCTGGACAGCACACACTGACACTGGACAGCACACACACACTGACCCTGGACAGCACACACTGACACTGGACAGCACACACACTGACCCTGGACAGCACACACACTGACCCTGGACAGCACACACACACTGACCCTGGACAGCACACACACTGACACTGGACAGCACACACACTGACCCTGGACAGCACACACACTGACCCTGGACAGCACACACACACTGACCCTGGACAGCACACACACTGACACTGGACAGCACACACTGACCTGGACAGCACACACTGACCCTGGACAGCACACACACTGACCCTGGACAGCACACACTGACCCTGGACAGCACACACACACTGACCCTGGACAGCACACACACACTGACACTGGACAGCACACACACTGACCCTGGACAGCACACACACTGACCCTGGACAGCACACACTGACACTGGACAGCACACACACTGACCCTGGACAGCACACACACTGACCCTGGACAGCACACACTCTGACCTGGACAGCACACACACTGACCCTGGACAGCACACACACTGACACTGGACAGCACACACACTGACCCTGGACAGCACACACACTGACCCTGGACAGCACACACACTGACCCTGGACAGCACACACACTGACCCTGGACAGCACACACACTGACCCTGGACAGCACACACACTGACCCTGGACAGCACACACACTGCCCCTGGACAGCACACACACTGACCCTGGACAGCACACACACTGACCCTGGACAGCACACACACTGACCCTGGACAGCACACACACTGACACTGGACAGCACACACTCTGACCCTGGACAGCACACACACTGACCCTGGACAGCACACACACTGACCCTGGACAGCACACACTGACACTGGACAGCACACACACTGACCCTGGACAGCACACACACTGACCCTGGACAGCACACACACTGACCCTGGACAGCACACACACTGACCCTGGACAGCACACACACTGACCCTGGACAGCACACACACTGACACTGGACAGCACACACACTGACCCTGGACAGCACACACACTGACCCTGGACAGCACACACACACTGACCCTGGACAGCACACACACTGACACTGGACAGCACACACACTGACCCTGGACAGCACACACACTGACCCTGGACAGCACACACACACTGACCCTGGACAGCACACACTGACACTGGACAGCACACACACTGACCCTGGACAGCACACACACTGACCCTGGACAGCACACACACTGACCCTGGACAGCACACACTGACCCTGGACAGCACACACACTGACCCTGGACAGCACACACTGACACTGGACAGCACACACACTGACCCTGGACAGCACACACACTGACCCTGGACAGCACACACACTGACCCTGGACAGCACACACACTGACCCTGGACAGCACACACACTGACCCTGGACAGCACACACACTGACCCTGGACAGCACACACACTGACCCTGGACAGCACACACACTGACCCTGGACAGCACACACACTGACCCTGGACAGCACACACACTGACACTGGACAGCACACACACTGACCCTGGACAGCACACACACTGACCCTGGACAGCACACACACTGACCCTGGACAGCACACACACTGACCCTGGACAGCACACACACTGACCCTGGACAGCACACACACTGACCCTGGACAGCACACACACTGACCCTGGACAGCACACACACTGACACTGGACAGCACACACACTGACCCTGGACAGCACACACACTGACCCTGGACAGCACACACACTGACCCTGGACAGCACACACACTGACCCTGGACAGCACACACTGACCCTGGACAGCACACACACTGACCCTGGACAGCACACACACTGACCCTGGACAGCACACACACTGACCCTGGACAGCACACACACACTGACCCTGGACAGCACACACTGACACTGGACAGCACACACACTGACCCTGGACAACACAAACACACTGACCCTGGACAGCACACACTGACCCTGGACAACACAAACACACTGACCCTGGACAGCACCACTGACACTGGACAGCACACACACACTGACCCCAGGCAAGAGGGCTCAGCCATTGTCAAGGCTCTTGGAGCCTCGACTTTGGACTTTAGATACTCACTCTCATCAGTGGTCTTCTCAGAGAAGGTGAAGGGGTTTCCAGTGCCCACGTTGTTGCGGGCAGAGACGCTGATGACATAGGTGGTGCTGGCCTTCAGTCCCACGAGAGTGTGTTTGGTTCGAGGTTCATTGGGGTCGCGGTCTGCCAAAGTAGGAAGGGTGAATAAACACAGGCTAGTTCTCCACAATCACCCAGACCTGGTTACCCCAAATTTTGCCTCTGCATACTCACTGGTTCAGATATGCGTATTTTTTAAAAAACTGTGTGTATTTTTTGCGCGGACCGACACTTCAAAAATGCAGCTTTTGGTTTGCACAATGATACTCCGCAGTCAGTCAACGACACCAAAAAAAATTTTGAAGTGGCAATGCAAGTGAAGAGTTAACTGCCCCTTGACCACACACACACTCGATCTGCCTTATGGTGGCCGCCACCCCGCCTGACGTACTGACTTTGCCTGTCCGGGGAGTTTCACCGACATTACTGTTACACTGTTCATGTTCGCAACTAGAGCATCACACACACAGTAGGCCTATTCAAACGTATCCAAGCGGCTAAACAATCAAAATCGCAATTCAACTGCGCAAATTAATCTTCTCTGAAGAAACGGTGATGCTACCGAAACGCATTCAATCAAAAGTTTGAGCAGCAGTCGAAAGGCAAAAGGAACGCTAGAAAGGGTTCTGTCAAAGAGTTCTGGGAGCACAGGGCAGCCGTCGTGCTGCAGATAACCGAATAAATAAACACGAACAATGTGGAGCAATCACACTGTGAAAAGTGCGGTGGTCACTGGCCCTAGGCCTGTGGAACCCGCAGTCACTCTCCGCAGTCATCTCCCGACCTGGATGAGGCAAGGACACAGAAGGCATTGTTTTACCTAAACCCGGACATGTTACTTTTTGTCACGTTTGTGTCCAACATCAGCGTCGGGCCCTGGAGTTAGGTCGCAGGGACCACCCGTTGAGAGTCAAACGTGGGATGGAGTTATGATATTGATATATCCAACCACGCAGCTGGGTATATAAACCGTACGAGGCCGTACAGCTACCTACCAAAAAAATTCGGTAGCCGTACCGCACGGCTACGGAACCTCTTCCAAGAAAATGTGCTTACCGTATATCCTCCAGGAACTTGAAGTGATCAAGCCTATGATTTTCAGTACAGTGCAGGTTGGATAAAACAACCAAGAAATACACACACACACACACACACACACACAACACACACACACAAACACGCACACACACATAGAGGGAAAGTGTGAGAGAAAGACAGAAAGAGAGAGAGAGAGAGAGAGAGAGAGAGAGAGAGAGAGAGAGAGAGAGAGAGAGAGAGAGAGAGAGAAACAGACAGACAGACAGACAGAGAGAGAGAGAGAGAGAGGCAGAGAGAGAGAGAGAGAGAGAGAGAGAGAGCCACTCAAACTTCAACGGAAACAGGGCCTGTATCCAGAATGGCGAGTTATTTTAACCCCGATTTCTCTCTAAAGTAAACTCAGACGATTCCAACTGTCTGTTCCGCTCTCCCTTGGCTGGAACACCGTTCTGGATATGGGCCACGCGTGCCAGACGTGGACTTTATCGCGCGAAATTGCACATTTAGGAATACGCAAAAGCTGCATTTTTTCCGCGTATTTTTTCAGAGGCATGCGTAATTTTCGTATCCCATTTTTTCTTGCGTATTAATACGCAAAATTCGTACGGGTACCCAGGTCTGATCACCACTGCTTCCAAGTACCTCTACTCCATCCATCCATCTGCATTTTTGTTCATCCATGCATCCATCTCTCCAGAGGCCTGTTCAGGAGGTTGAGCTCCCACTTCTGCCAGCGAGTTCTTGCCTTTACCTCCTCCTGAACATGGTCATCTTGCCTCACTCTCCTGAACATGGTCTTCTTGCCTCACTCTCCTGAACATGGTCATCTTGCCTCACTCTCCTGAACATGGTCATCTTGCCTCACTCTCCTGAACATGGTCATCTTGCCTCACTCTCCTGAACATGGTCATCTTGCCTCACTCTCCTGAACATGGTCATCTTGCCTCACTCTCCTGAGCAAGCACGCCTCCACATTGCATGTGGTAAATCTAAAAAGACTTCAATGTCAGTGCCACTCACTCTAGTGCTATTTGTCATTTTTATTGAACAGACAGGCAAAGAAGATACCATCCTGATGCCCGGTGAGATGCATAGAAGATTAACAACAGGTAAGAATCATCATGCTGTCAGTTTTGCTTTGTGTGTGATTCAATAAAGCACAAAACTGACGTTGAACTGCATAGCCATGTGCATACCTGTAGACTCTATGGGTAAGTATGGAAGTAATCTGTGATTAGAGCAGTGGCCAGGGACTCGAAATGCCTGATGCCCAGGAAATAAGGGGAGGAGGAGGGGAGGAACATCTACAAATGGACATCCATTTGGGAAGCCGACTTGAGCACTAGCAACTTGGAGAGTATGCTTTTATGACAGGCTGAGCATGAAACATCAGTAGTAGTATCTATCTTGCATGTGAATTTGACACACACATTCCTTCAGGATCCTCCGGTTGTGTTTGCCAAGCATCTGCATGAATTCTCACTGGGCTCACGCCTCCTGGAAAGACCTCATCTGTCCTTGCACCCATCCATCCATCCAATGTCTCACTACAACATGAAAGCCAGGGTACAGTTTTCCTTAATTAATTACGACGATAGCGCCAAGTTTACTCATGTGCAATCTCAAATGACAGATGCTGCCCCTTGATCTCTCCTTCTGCAGCACTCCTGCCTGTCTGGCAGTCTGCACCCCCAGGTATTCTCTTTTTCAATAGCTTCCCCTCTCTCTCTCTCTCTCTCTCTCTCTCTCTCTCTCTCTCTCTCTCTCTCTCTCTCTCTCTACCACCCCCCCCGGAGAATGGTTTCTTCAGTCGCCTTTGTGCAACATACAATAACTTGTTTCCCTCCTCAGGATAGGCGGCAAGATGGCCAAGGCACCTCGCCAGTGGAAGCAACTTTATGATCCAAGCAGCCCTGAATCACTACCTGCCAGCTCACAGCAACTGCAGTCAGGCTGCCCCTATCTCTTCCCATCATTCCTTTTTGACTTGTTCCTTATGGAATAATTTAAAACGCTTAGCACCATTCACTTTTTTCCAGCTTTACACAGAAAATGGTTAGGCATGTGGAGTGTTGGTTGAAGTCACGTGGTTGTCATGGCAGCACTGAAGACTTACTCTTGGCAGCTGTAGCAGTCTGGGGCTGGGAGGCTCCCTCAGGGCGGTACTCAAAGAGAGAGAGAGAGAGAGAGAGAGAGAGAGAGAGAGAGAGAGAGAGAGAGAGAGAGAGAGAGAGAGAGAGAGAGAGAGAGAGAGAGAGAGAGAGAGAGAGAGAGAGAGAGAGAGAGAGAGAGAGAGAGAGAGAGAGAGAGAGAGAGAGAGAGAGAGAGAGAGAGAGAGAGAGAGAGAGAGAGAGAGAGAGAGAGAGAGAGAGAGAGAGAGAGGGGGGTGGGGGGTGGTGGTGGTTGGGATGGGACAGGGATGTTCCTAATTCAGAGCAATGCACTCACTATATGTCAGATAAAGTTTCAAACTTCAGGCGGAGGTCCAAACTCCTGCCCTCTTGGTGGCTGTTTGAGTGCTTCAAGCACAAAAAACTTCAGTTCTTACAACTTGTCACTTTAAATTTGGACAGCAAATGACAAAAACACCCTCATTGAAATCCTGCACAGAGAAGACATCAGTGTCATCGCATGTGGGACCACAAGCCAAACTCGCATGCACAGGGGTGTCTGTACACAGGGCAGGCCAAGGTAGCAGCAGCAGGATTTGGAACTGTCTTGTTGGGCCTGGCGTTTCCTATCAAGGCTGGCCAGGCGCTCCACTTCAAAGACCTTGGGGCCTGTGTGGGTGAGAGCTGCCTCCAAATGCTGCAGTCAGCAGTCAAGGCTTCCCACCTGATGACAAGAATGTTGCAGGACCGCAGTGTGTTTCTGAGCGTGTCCTAGTAGCCTCTGGTTGGACCGCCTTGCTAATGTGTGCCATACGTCAGTTCAGCACAGAGGAGTTGCTTTGGTACATGCTGTTGTCCACCTCAGCTGGGCCGGCATGATCAAGGCCTCTATGCCTGGTAGTTTGGCATGTCGGAGTACCTCCTGGTTGGTCATTCCATCTTCCCAGCTGATGTTCAGGATCTTGCGGAGGTGAAACTGGTGGAGCTGATTAAAAATGCCGGCGGTAGCAAGTCCATGTCTCGAAGCCTTACAGCAGAGATGAGAGTTTGACAGCTCTGAAGACAGCTGTCTTTGTTTTGGTGGAGATGTTGTGCTCCTGCCAAACTTGGGTTCAGAAGCACCTTAACCCTTACGCTGCTGAGGTTTCTTTGCATATCGTCATTGCTGCTTGCTGACCTATTTTCCCTAAATTTACTCCAAAAACGGTCACCGTCTTTGAAGCCCATTTTCATATTCTTCTTCCCCTCTGATCAAAAAGTGCAAAGAATAAAAGTTGTAGCTGAGAGAATTCTGTACACAGTGGTATGCAGCACTTGAATGAAATTTATCATAATACCTGCGTTTTATTCTCAAAATAAAATAAAACAACAACAACAACAAAACAGACCAATGAAATGCCTTTACACTAACTTTATTATCTAATCATAACCTCCAGCAATTATCAGGCTTGATTTCTGATAGGTTACCTAGTAAAAAGAAGGACAAAAAAGGCCTCAAATCCTTACATGCACCTCAAAAGTCACCACGTACTTGCTGTGATCATGGAGTAGGGGTGTGGTTGGGAGTGGGGAAGACGCTGATCACAGTGCCTAAAAACAATCACTCTAACCTTGTTGAAAGCAAACGATTCTCATGAGGAATTATAAGCATAACTATTTACTCATCCACAAAATGACACCAATGGAATATCTACATGTTACTACAGGTACAATGACATACTAATAAAAATGGCTGAAACTGAAAAATCACACACACACACACACACACACACACACACACACACACACAGCTTCTACCCAAGGCAACATCCAGTGTCCATAGCAGGTTGAAAACTATCTAGGAAATCAAGCAAAAATCTCTACAGCAGGTTTAAAATCTCCAATCTCGAAACCGTGAGTGAGGCGCGAGTTGGTCGACTGGATGGGCTGCGAAATATTGCGACGCATACCTGATTGTTTGTTCGGTCATTACATTAGTCCAAATACATCGTCATTGAAGAAGTAAGCGAAAATCTTGTTGGCATCGTCGCTCTCAGTGTGAACAAGTAGGCCAGACGTCTGACAGAAGGGAGGAAGCTAAGCATCTTCGGAAGCCTGCTGTCGGAAAGAGCGTGATGCGCTTCCTGTTGCACGTCTTGAAGTTGAGATCTACTTGACGATGCTCGCTCCGATGCACGGTAACGGTTCGAACTTCGACATCTTCCCGCGATCGGAATCGCTGCAATTCTGCTTCTGCCTCGGCAACATCATCTAGATTGAAAGGCTCGAACTCTTCGTCTGAATCCTCGCCAAACAAAAGCTCTATTACACGCTCATCGATGTCTTCTGACAAAACTTGACGCAAAAAAAACATCAAACTTCGGAGCGAATTTACTCGAAAACTTTGTAGAGATCGCCCATACAAACTGCACATGCGCAGAAAGCTCGGGATGTCCGCTTTCCTGCTGTGGTATTTATAGATAGTTGATGTCATTTGCAAGGGAGATAACCGCGTTCAAACTAACCCACCCTCAGCGATCGAGTGCGGGCGGGAGATCCCGCCGTCCGCACACAGCGGTGAAACCAAGCTCGGCGGGAATTCCTGCCGGCCGCACGCTAAGGGTTAAGGAGCAGCTCGCCTCGGACAATCGACAAGAAATCTTGCTATCGAGGCTGCCATTTGATGAGAGGGGACTGCTGAGGTAGGTGAAGACCTCAACATTATTGATGTTCCAGGAGATGTTTGTGTCATGACCTCTGTCTTCTTGATGTACGCAAAAGCAGGCATGTACACACACACACACACACACACACACACACACATACATGCACACACGCAAGCAAATCCTACCAGCTTTCCTTAGAGTCAGGGTGACGTTGGAGCTGCCGATGTGGTTGGTGGCAGAGCAGATGTATCCCCCATACAGGAAGTCCATGCCTGTTTTCACATCCACCTGCAAGCAGATCCACCACCACGGGCTATTAACCATAATGTTTAATTGAAAGACTCCCCCCCCCAAAACAAAAGTGTATCTCTTCTTTCAAGAACGTCATCCCACAGCCCATCTCAAGCATCAATTGGGAACATAGTGCTTACATACAGCAATTCATTGCTCAGATCTCAACCTCAGCTTTCTTTTCACTTTACCACAGATCCAAGGGTCACCATCAAATCTGTTATCAACACCTGATGAAATACACAGCGACAGGATGCACACAGTCAGGTATCTGTCTCTCTTCATGTCTATCACCTGGTCTCTGCAAAAGGCTGATCATGGCTCACTAATTGGGGGTGAAACGTAAAGCAGTCGGAGACCCAGATATGAGTGATGGTTGCATCATGAAACTCATACTTTTACATGGGAAGCTGGAGTTGGAAGAGCAACATTTTGAGACTCACACTCAGCATGCTGGTGATGCGGCGGATGCCAACTTCCTGGGTCATGGCAAAGGTGTCGTTTTCAGTGATCTCTGCTCCGTTGTGTATCCACTTGAAGGATGGCCTGGGGTGGGCATCAGCCACGCAGCTGATCACTGTGCGGTGGCCACCCCACCCGAAGAACATGATGCCATACAGGTCAGTCTGCTTCTCAAAGTTTGGCTGGACTGCAAAGACAGCAAAAGAAGGAACTCGGCATCACCAATGGCATGAACACATGCGTGCAGTAGTAGGCGGAAACCCTCCCACAGGACTGAGTGTGGGCTATACGACTAATGGCGGAAACCCTCCCACAGGACTGAGTGTGGGCTATACGACTAATGGCGGAAACCCTCCCACAGGACTGAGTGTGGGCTATACGACTAATGGCGGAAACCCTCCCACAGGACTGAGTGTGGGCTATACGACTAATGGCGGAAACCCTCCCACAGGACTGAGTGTGGGCTATACGACTAATGGCGGAAACCCTCCCACAGGACTGAGTGTGGGCTATACGACTAATGGCGGAAACCCTCCCACAGGACTGAGTGTGGGCTATACGACTAATGGCGGAAACCCTCCCACAGGACTGAGTGTGGGCTATACGACTAATGGCGGAAACCCTCCCACAGGACTGAGTGTGGGCTATACGACTAATGGCGGAAACCCTCCCACAGGACTGAGTGTGGGCTATACGACTAATGGCGGAAACCCTCCCACAGGACTGAGTGTGGGCTATACGACTAATGGCGGAAACCCTCCCACAGGACTGAGTGTGGGCTATACGACTAATGGTTTCATGACAAGGACTGCCCCTGGGATCCTCTCGATCCAGATTTAATTCATCCCATTGTGTTTTTTTCATCTTCAGCTGGCTGGCCTTCCCATGGAGTTTCCACTTGTTTCTCTTGCTTCACTACCTCTAATGTCTGTTGGTCCCCCATAATCTAATCTAATTTACATACATATCCTGGCTTTAAGTATGATCACATTTGCTCTGGAAGATTTGTGTGTGTATGTTCGTGTCAGTGTGTGTGTGTGTGTGTGTGTGTGTGTGTGTGTGTGTGTGTGTGTGTGTGCATGCATGTGCACGTACATGCATGTGTATGTGATGATTTTGCCAGTAAACACCAGATGCAGCAGTAAGCTAGTTCAATGATCATGAAATGATTAACAGCCCTTTTCCCTGTACAATTCCCAGATCTGTGCGTGTTACTGAGTCAGCAAGGCAGGCTCACACTCCAAGATGATCTGGCCATTCTGGGAGGCATTGCCGGCCAGGTTTGTTGCCTCGCAGGTGTAGTTTTGGGTGTCAGAGGGCTTGAGAGCACCAAACCGCAGGCGGAGAGTGACCTCCTTGAACTGGCCCATGTCCCTCTGGTTCTCCTCAACCACTGGTCCCCCCGTGTCCTGAGACAACATGACACATTTTATGCATCCACAATTTGAAAATCAAAGTCGCATTTCACTGACATTAGGCATTTTTACAAAAGAAACTTCCCAAGCAAGACAACATGTTACAAACAAGGAGTTGTATAAAATGAATGAGGAAGTGATTGCTTTACCAGAGGTGAAAATAATACTGCACTTCTGGAATAGTTAGTGTTTCAAATGCATATGGCAGTGGGTATCAAAGATTGGTGGTATCTGTCTGTGTGGGTTTACTGCGAAGCACGAGTATGGAGTGGACTTCTGTGTGGAGGGGGTGATCTGCATTTCTCATGATGACATGATACGCTTCTTCTTCCTCACCACAACGACTGAAAATAAAGAGGCATGCTGACGTCCACTTGTCTGTGTGCATAGACTGTAGAGTTACCAGGACTTGGAGGCTGAGGGGCCAAGTTTCTCAGGAGGAGAGACTACTAGGGTATTCTTGCTTTAGAGAACTGAACAAAAACAGTGCTGGTGACAACTCTGTGAGGCTTAGAAATGTCAAACAAGGGAAAACAGAGCAAACAAAACGGAAATGGCACAGCAGATGAGCGTTTCCTGCCAAGCAGACAAGATTCCCCTCAGACCTACCCCGCCAGAGGAGGCATAGGGGGTCT
>JAWQFJ010001364.1:129622-169622 GCA_034096865.1 Theodoxus fluviatilis
CCCAGGCAAGACTGTGGACACCTGCACCCCAGGCAAGACTGTGGACACCTGCACCCCAGGCAAGACTGTGCACACCTGCACTCCAGGCAAGACTGTGGACACCTGCACCCCAGGCAAGACTGTGGACACCTGCACTCCAGGCAAGACTGTGGACACCTGCACCCCAGGCAAGACTGTGGACACCTGCACCCCAGGCAAGACTGTGGACACCTGCACCCCAGGCAAGACTGTGCACACCTGCACCCCAGGCAAGACTGTGGACACCTGCACCCCAGGCAAGACTGTGGACACCTGCACCCCAGGCAAGACTGTGGACACCTGCACCCCAGGCAAGACTGTGGACACCTGCACCCCAGGCAAGACTGTGCACACCTGCACTCCAGGCAAGACTGTGGACACCTGCACCCCAGGCAAGACTGTGGACACCTGCACCCAAGGCAAGACTGTGGACAAGTGCACCCCAGGCAAGACTGTGGACACCTGCACCCCAGGCAAGACTGTGGACACCTGCACCCCAGGCAAGACTGTGGACACCTGCACCCCAGGCAAGACTGTGGACACCTGCACCCCAGGCAAGACTGTGGACACCTGCACTCCAGGCAAGACTGTGGACACCTGCACCCCAGGCAAGACTGTGGACACCTGCACCCCAGGCAAGACTGTGGACACCTGCACTCCAGGCAAGACTGTGGACACCTGCACCCCAGGCAAGACTGTGGACACCTGCACCCCAGGCAAGACTGTGGACACCTGCACCCCAGGCAAGACTGTGCACACCTGCACCCCAGGCAAGACTGTGGACACCTGCACCCCAGGCAAGACTGTGGACACCTGCACCCCAGGCAAGACTGTGCACACCTGCACTCCAGGCAAGACTGTGGACACCTGCACTCCAGGCAAGACTGTGGACACCTGCACTCCAGGCAAGACTGTGGACACCTGCACCCCAGGCAAGACTGTGGACACCTGCACTCCAGGCAAGACTGTGGACACCTGCACCCCAGGCAAGACTGTGGACACCTGCACCCCAGGCAAGACTGTGGACACCTGCACCCCAGGCAAGACTGTGGACACCTGCACCCCAGGCAAGACTGTGGACACCTGCACTCCAGGCAAGACTGTGGACACCTGCACCCCAGGCAAGACTGTGGACACCTGCACTCCAGGCAAGACTGTGGACACCTGCACCCCAGGCAAGACTGTGGACACCTGCACCCCAGGCAAGACTGTGGACACCTGCACCCCAGGCAAGATTGTGGACACCTGCACTCCAGGCAAGACTGTGGACACCTGCACTCCAGGCAAGACTGTGGACACCTGCACTCCAGGCAAGACTGTGGACACCTGCACCTCAGGCAAGAGGTCCTTCATCAGCTGACCTAGCTGGCTGGAACTCTCTTCCCAACTGAGAAGTTCTTCTCTCATTAACTTCAGAAGATAACAGAAGACAAGCAGCTTTGAAGATTTTTTTTTTTACATGTTCAACAGAGTTTTATGAGTGATCTTTTTGAAAGCAAATTGACAGAAGTGATGATGATGATGATGATGATGATGATGATGATGATGATGATGATGATGATGATGATGATGATAACTTACCCATGACATCAATCTCAGCTTGAGCGTTGGCAGAGCCTCCTACGTTAGTGGCATCGCAGATGTAGGTGCCCTCATCGTCCACGGTCAGCATTTTGATAGTCAGCTCTCCCTTGATCTTGTCCACTACATACTTGGCTCCATCTAGCTGCAACTTCTGACCATCCTCCATCTGTGGACAGAGTGGCAACATTCCTCTGTGACAACAATTTGGCACAGGTGACAGATGATCCTACACTGCACAAGCCTGTCAGCCAATGGGTGCACAAGCACGAGTGCCACAGATCTGTTTACCCATAATTCATTCATGAGAAAGATCAAAGAGTCAGAAAATGAGGAAGATTTTACAATCAACGGTTGAAACTGTCAGTAAACACTCCCGGTCGTGTTTAAGATAAATCAGTGAAGAAATAAAGTTATCCAAAAAATAGTCAAGATCCGCACTTTGTATGGCCACTCTGTAAAAGTAAACGCCTCTGTGAATGCAGTAACATGACTAGCTGGTTAGTAGCTGATAGTTTGACTACCTATCTTGATGTTCTGCTCCTCTTCAAAACTGATTACTTTTATCCATTTTCTACATCTTCTACATCTCATAAAACTGTATTATTTTGCCCCCACCTTTCACTGCCCCTCCATCTCCAAGTTTCTCCATCCATCTATTCAACCCTCCTTGAATTAGGCTGAACAACAGCCATCAATCCAGTCTCATTCCTCTACTGTCCCCATCTGTCCATCCCTTATTCCTGTGTCTGCATCTCACCTTGTAGAAGACGAAGGTTGGCTGGGGTTCTCCAGTGGCCTGGCACAGCATGGTGAGGGGGTGGCCAGCAATGGGATTGCGGTGGTGCAGGGGGATGGTGATCCTGGGGGGCACCGTCACCTCCACATTGATGGCGACATTCTTGAGGTCCCCCTTGGAGATGATGGTGGCCCGGCAATTGTAGTCCCCATTGTCAGCCTTGGTGATGTTCAGAATCTGCAGCCCTTTTGGCACCTGACGGTAGCGTGGTCCTGAACCAGGGAAGAGCACAGAGGAAGGTAAAACGGGAGAACATGGCAAATTGCACTGTTGAGGTTCTGACACTAACCTTACCCTGGCGTCCTATTTAGGGTTGTTAGGCCATCAGTGCTGCTTATATCCATCAGTGCTGCTTATATCCATCAGTGCTGCTTATATCCATCAGTGCTGCTTATATCCATCAGTGCTGCTTATATCCATCAGTGCTGCTTATATCCATCAGTGCTGCTTATATCCATCAGTGCTGCTTATATCCATCAGTGCTGCTTATATCCATCAGTGCTGCTTATATCCATCAGTGCTGCTTATATCCATCAGTGCTGCTTATATCCATCAGTGCTGCTTATATAATACTACACTGCACTGCAGCGCCAAAGCCACATAAGGCACTTCGCGCCCATTTACTCATCTTACTCACCTATATACTCCATGTCATCCAGGAGTAACGAATCGCTACAATGATAGTAACCATGATAACCAAAAAATTTGTTCACAGATCTTCATCATTTGATTTTACCTACCCACAAACCAAATTTTGGTCAAATCGGAGCACTTTGAGTTTTTGGCGGCCATCTTGTTTGTGCCCACTTCCGGTTACCATGGCAACACCATTTTTTTAACCCCACCATGACCTGACCCCGGCCCACACCTAACCCCATTCCAAGTTTCAAGTCGATGGGAATAAAACTGTGGAAACGTATAACTGTCACACAGACAGACACACACACACACACATCTCAATTTTATATATATAGAGATTTCGCGTACATTGATACCAAATTGTGCGATGTCTGTCCCAAATTCACCAGGCGAGTAAACAGAGTACCATAAAACTCGCCCGTTGCCGCCTCGGCTGGAAAAGCGGGATTTTCAAGATCGCGCACCTTCACTATATCACTATGTTTTGGTGTGGCGCATTAACCCACTCGCTTCGGATGGAACGCGCACGTTGCATCCCCCCTTCGCTTCGGGAGCGACGCACGCGTCTCATCTTACCCTCGCGGTGTTTACGTCGAGATCTAAAATTAGCAACGGTAATGGCCGACTTATCGCAATGCCTGCTGGGAAGCAGAGTGACTGCGCACTACGCTAGTCCAAGTTTGATCGAAATCGGACAAGTTTTAGCTGTGTTGTGGCGATTTTTGTCGAGATTTCGACTGACGTTCTGACTTTTTTCGCGTCATGTCCGACTTCGCATCGGATGAGAGCGAAGGAAGCGACATTGATGCCAATTTTAATTCTGGTTTCGACTATGTCGATGCGCCGGAAGATCCGCTTCAATAGGACCAGTGGATGCGAGAGATGTTGGAGGAGGAATCGTCGGAGGAAGAGTTTCTAGGCTTCCAAGGATCGTGGCAGACAGAAAATTTTCGTTCTCGCACACGACACGCGTCATGTCCGACTCAGCATCGGATGAGAGCGAAGGAAACGACATTGATGCCGATTCTAATTCTGATTTCGACGATGTCGATGCGCCGGAAGATCCGCTTCAATAGGACCAGTGGATGCGAGAGATGTTGGAGGAGGAAGAGTTTCTAGGCTTCCAAGGATCGTGGCAGACAGAAAATTTTCGTTCTCGCACACGACACGCCTTTCGACGCGCTCAAGGAGTGAAGATTGACATCCCCTCGGACGCAAAGCCTCTTCATGTCTTCTCTCTGATCTTCACACACGCGATGTGGGAAAACGACTTGTGACAGAGACAAATCGATATGCCGAGAGAGAGAGACAGAGGAATCCACCTCCTGCCAGCTCCAAGTGATGTAAAAAAAATCATGATTTTTGAAAGACTTTATCACTTGGTAATGCATGCTTATTTTTGAAAGACTTTATCACTTGCTAATTAATCCATGCCTATTTTTGAAAGACTTTATCACTTGCAAATGCATGTCTTGCACCTTTTCTCTTTATATTATCTGTCATGTCATGCATGTGCTTCATGTTTACCTTTATCTGAGTGAAAAAAGGCATGGTGAAAATTACTTTGTGATCATGTAAAAAACACAACTATTTTTGCGATTTCATGTCATGTACCATATTTGCTGTATCTCATGAACAAATTGATTTAGGACTTTGCATTTTGTTTCAGCAGATAGCTAAATGAGTAAATTATCCATTAAGAGTCTGTTTTGAGCTTATTTGGGAGGTTTTCTTTCTAAAAACCATAATTTTTAACTGAAAATCAAGGTGAATGTGTCCGTTTTTGCACTATTTTCTAATTTTTAAAAATCTTTCCTAAATTTTAACTTGTATTGTGTTGTATTTGATTGTATGAGCTTGTAGCAATGGATGTCAGCTTTAAGACAATGCTTATTTTGTGTCTCTGTGATTGTTACAAGTGGAGTTAATAAATTTTTTGTAAACGTACCCGACTTCTTCAGTTTTTCTGAAAAAGGCTCAGGTTTTCAGGACTCTTTTGTGTATACCGTCATAGTGTCTAATGGGTTAAAAATACTAATGCTTTAATGATAAACATACATTTAATTAAAAGAAGAAAGAAAGTTCTTTATTTCTGTTTAAGTTACACATCTGTAGTACTTGTGTAAGCCACTACCTTATAAAATGACATTTAAAAAGATGGGAAACGTGGAGAATTCAGTGTATTGAAAGAGCATGTTACAGCCACATAGAGAAATCCAAAGTGTTGCAGAATTTTGCAGACAATTGGATAGTGCAGTGGTATTCTATTCTGGTCAGGAAATGACATGTGGTCAAGAGTACGCAGGTGCTGAGTACGCCGATTTCACTACCCTCCCTCAAATCAGAGCCTCTTTCTCCACACACTGTGAACTCACACAATCCAAACTTGTTTCATGTTGTTGACAAAAGATCGATGTTTCTGCACATGTGTTTGATGCTCAATAAATCTTCTTCAACTTTGATGTTTTTCATGTTTTGCGCAAAAAATTGAATGCTGTCAGTGAGAGAAAGTGTGACATGAAAATTGGTTGCGCTTTTCAAACGTAATTTGAACCTAGAATGAAAGTAAGTTACGACTAACTTGGTCGTGATACTGAAAAACTGACCCGATCCCTTTACGGTAACCTCACTTGAAAATACCTAACTTGTTACAATCTTTGTGCATTTGGCATTATATTTGGGCGAGTCTTATCGCAACAGCGGCGTCAACAGAAAACGGTGCAATAAAATGGTAAAATGCATTAACTGCAAAATCCGAAGCAGAAGACAAACTGGCTGCGTTCGATTGGTGACTTTTTGTCGATGGATTTTTTGAGAGAAAAAAGTCACGGGTAGTGATTCACATAGAAATAAACTGATTTGATCCTCGAAAGATGCAGTTGTGTAAAATTTTGTGTTACGATAAAAAAAACTATGAAAAAAAACCCGAAATAATGTTTCCGGTCAGACATCAGTTTCGTGACGTACAGAATAAGACCGCCATTTTCAACACGGTCTTGAAGAAGAGGATGGCGGAGTCTTGTGAGAAAATGGAAGGTAAGTTGTTGTGTCAAATAGTTACGATGGTGAAAACTTGGCAAATCTTGATCGGAAATGATGTTTATATGTGCTGGTTGCTAATTTTGCTTGATATTTTCTTTGTAAAAGCATTGCTGGTCATTTCTGTTGTCTCATGTTCCATGCCTGCGAAGAAAACCTAAACGCGTTGTTCGATTTTAGGAGCAAAACGTGGGTTGACTGCTGGAAATTTTAGTGTCAAGTTACGATGACGATTTTCAATGCGATAAGTTCACTTTGTGCTGGAAAAAGAATCACTGTTCTTCGATTTTATTAATTTTAAGTGCATCAAAATTGCTTCCCTCTGTTAAACAAATGTCCGCCATTGTGATTTCAAAATTCAAAGTCTCATCGCAAATTTACGCGTGCAAGATGGGGTGTACAGTTACGATAATGCTGTATTCACTAAAATCTGAAATTCAAATAGGTATACTTGATTTTAAAGTTTTGAGAGTGCTTCTAACTGTGACCAGATATGGTCGACAGAAAGGGGACGAGAGCGAGAGGAGGGAGAGTAGATCGAGGGACAACCGCGCTCGCTTGATTCCATTTTCTTATCTTCTTTATTTCAACCAACTTCAACATCAACTTCAACTGTCTTGAATAACCTCAACTTCAACATCAACTTCAACTGTCTTGAATAACCTCAACTTCAATCACCTCAACTTCAGTCATCTCATCGGTCTTCGTCCTCCTCTTCATCTTCTTCCTCCTCCATCTCCGCAGTAGTATCACTCTCCTCCTCAGACTCTCAAATTCTTTTACCTCAGGACTGTTCCTACCAGCGCATCAGGCACGATCCGTTACACACATCTCAGATTCACTCCTTCAGTCCTTGGCCGATGAAATTCTGGTCCTCGAATCGTTAGTAGCTTCATCCTCTTCATCTTCCTCCTCCTCCATCTCCAATCCGCAACTCCCTGGTTTATGCAGACACCATCCAACGGAACGCAGATCACCCCAATCCGCTCGGGCACAAAATCCTTTCCGAACCATCCCTCCTTCTCCACGTCACAATCCCGTGACGACATACGTATCCAAGTAAGGGGAGGTAATTAGATTTAGAAATCGAGAACAGGCCCAAAACGTCGTCTGCTACAGACAATAGAAAAGGGAAATAATAATTACGTAATAATAAAGGGAAAACCATTTGTGGGGGTCACACATCTTCCCCGCCAGAATTTATGGTCTCCATAAAATTAGCACACACAAAAAAAATCATTTGCAAAAATGAAGTTTGAGTGACCAATCCGTCAGCAGATTAAATTTTTTTTTAAACTATGAATTGGTCAAAAGAAAGCAAATTTGTACAAATATACTCAAAAGTAACATGTCCTACAAACGCCACCAATGTTGCCACGTAAACACTTTGAAATCCCATCAGAATTCAGAGCAGATACCACTGATCTTCTGAAAACACCCGAGCAAATCTTCGCTGGCATTTAAGCCTTCCATGCAACATGAACATCCTTAAAATGCACTCATGAGCACGAAAATCAACGAAATTACTCCATCAACCCTGGGGAACCACACCCCATCTAATTCGACAACCAGTATTCCTGAGCGTTATGCTACTGATACACATACTGTCCAATTAAGGCGCCAGTAAGTTATCTTCAGAATTACTATGTCACATCCACAGAACCACTATTCTGCATCTCTCAAATGACTGCTTGCAGGTTACTAGGTGTATTAGACCACAATCACTAAGACAACATCCTTTCTGACAGTTTGTCTAGTAAAAGAATTAGTAACCGGACAGAACATCATCTGTAATCACTCTTGTTCAGGGGGCAAACCCACTTGTTGACATACAAGACACATCAAGCGAACAATCCTCAACTACAAAGTTACCCAACAATCATTGGTTACTGAGACACATACATCCCAGGCAATGCCAACATGACATAAAAAATCAGACCACAACAATGCATGATGAAAAGAAAATCATACAAGACACATCATAAAAGTCCAACAGCAGAAAATCAGGATTCAAAGAACCGAATGGATTGCACTACTTATAGGGTTTTCGGTGGGGATACCAAAAGCGACGATCGTACGAGATGAAGTGGTCTCATCGTAATTGGGGGAGAGGGTCCTTGCGACGATCTTTCGTGCCCTCCTCTTTCACTTCCAGATTGTCAAACTCACGCAGACAGTACGCACACACAAGGTAATCCTTAGTCAACGATTTCACTTTCTTGAAAGACGTTATCAGATTGATGCTCACGTATCCCATCTTATTCCTCCGATCCTGTTTGAGGAAGAACGCGTCCTTCAATATGTTCGCATCCGATAAGTAAAACTCCACCTGTTTACTGATCTTCTCCTTCAGTTCATCATCAGGGGGGACAAAATCGCTGGGCGGTGGGGTAGGGGAGTTACCTTTTGAACGGTCGTGCTCACCTTTGCCCGATATGTCTTGTTGACTGCCACCGTCATCTTCACTGGTACACACCAAACTGCTGCTTTCGTTGAGCGGCAACCCATGCCTGACGCTTCCCCGCCTTGTTGTGAGCCAGCTTCAAACGATTGAGGTGACCTGGTCATGTATGGGCTGAAACCCTTCTCTTTGCTTCCTGCATGCACCTGGAAGCATTGCTGGTTACCATCTTCGCGAGGGATCTTCCCGCAGTCCTGAGGTTGTTCGACCCTGCTCGCAGCGCCATTTTTTCTGTGACCAGATATGGTCGACAGAAAGGGGACGAGAGCGAGAGGAGGGAGAGTAGATCGAGGGACAACCGCGCTCGCTTGATTCCATTTTCTTATCTTCTTTATTTCAACCAACTTCAACATCAACTTCAACTGTCTTGAATAACCTCAACTTCAACATCAACTTCAACTGTCTTGAATAACCTCAACTTCAATCACCTCAACTTCAGTCATCTCATCGGTCTTCGTCCTCCTCTTCATCTTCTTCCTCCTCCATCTCCGCAGTAGTATCACTCTCCTCCTCAGACTCTCAAATTCTTTTACCTCAGGACTGTTCCTACCAGCGCATCAGGCACGATCCGTTACACACATCTCAGATTCACTCCTTCAGTCCTTGGCCGATGAAATTCTGGTCCTCGAATCGTTAGTAGCTTCATCCTCTTCATCTTCCTCCTCCTCCATCTCCAATCCGCAACTCCCTGGTTTATGCAGACACCATCCAAACGGAACGCAGATCACGCCAATCCGCTCGGGCACAAAATCCTTTCCGAACCGTCCCTCCTTCTCCACGTCACAATCCCGTGACGACATACGTATCCAAGTAAGGGGAGGTAATTAGATTTAGAAATCGAGAACAGGCCCAAAACGTCGTCTGCTACAGACAATAGAAAAGGGAAATAATAATTACGTAATAATAAAGGGAAAACCATTTGTGGGGGTCACATAACATTCCCTGATCAATCAACAGATGATTCTTTAGTTTTTGTTTTAGATCAAACGAAATTTTGGATTTATCTCAACATGACACAGTCAGTGCTGTTTCATGAGTGTGTCAAGTTAGGTGGAAACTGTTATTTTGCACACAAAAAAGAAAAAAAGTTAGAAACGGTTCCTGATCAGGAATTGGAATGTATTAAGGGGGTATTTGTTACAGGTTAATTTTTAACGGAGACTGTCTTTGTTTTGTGGTTTCATCTTAACTTTACACAACCCCACGATACTCAAGAATAGCAGTAAATTGTTAAGCTTGGATGGGGGTGACAACTGCTATTCTTAGCAGAAACAAAATATACAGTAGTGTTCCAATTACTATTCTAGATATTATAAAACAGAAAACTTGCTCATTATATCCAGTTTTAAGCTGTGTTTGGCATTTAGTTGCATCTTAACTTGACGACAATGTGTGGTGTAAAGTTGAGATAAGAGAGATACTTTGCTGTTTTAGTTCAACTGGTCATTATAGAAGTGCCCACACACTTCAGAAACATTGAACACATGCATTCTGATAAGTTGTGATGCTAGATTGTTGATAAATCAAAGTTTGAGCTGTCTTGCTGTCTTATCTTATCTTGACACAACTTCAGGGAACACAAGGAAGACGGCTTGGTGTCAAGATGATACTGATTATTGCTTTTCTGAAGAAAAAAAGACGGTTGTGTATTCATTCCAAACCAATTAACGTGCCGTAAGAGAGAATATTTACTTACTATGCACATTTTTCTTCTGTGTTTGGCATTTGGTTGCATCTTAACTTGACGACAATGTGTGGTGTAAAGTTGAGATGAGAGATACTTTGCTGTTTTAGTTCAACTGGTCATTATAGAAGTGCCCACACCTTTCTGAAACATTGAAGGCACTTATTCTGATGAGTGGTAGTGCTAGATTGTTTATAAATCAAAGTTTGGTCTGTCTTGCTGTCTTATCCTATCTTGACACAACTTCAGGGAACACAAGGAAGGTGGCTTGGTGTCAAGATAAGATGATACTGATTATTGCTTTTCTGAAGAAAAAAGATGATTGTGTTCTCATTCTAAACAATTTAATGTGCCATAAGAGAGAATATTTACTTACTATGCACAGTTTTCTCCTGTGTTTGGCATTTGGTTGCATCTTAACTTGACGACAGGTTTTTGCACCGCTCGAAGCAAGCAGTGAGGGTACTCTGTACCTGTGGGTTCATTATCCAAACTCGTGGTCTAAAAAGGGCTACTTTCTGTGACAGTTATTTCTTAACACTTGCGTTTTCATGTCCCATGACTCCATTAATTTTTAATCTGATGTGTTTCAGCTGCATCCAGGAGATTTTCTGGAAGTTTCGCTGATGCCCGTCAGGCCCCTTCCCCGTCATGCTGTGGGGGATACTTTCATTGGATCGGTTAGTACTTAACCTTCACACTGACTTACTTACTTACGCCTTTGACCCCTCCTGGGGCATAGGCCGCAAACAAGGGTTCTCCATCCATCCCGGTCCTGAGCAATCTTCTCCAACTGTCACAAGACTACGACTTTTACAACACTCAAAGGACTACGTGGGTCACTCAGTACCCATACCTATTGGTTGTATCCCTACCCATGTCGTCCTGAAAGGAATATTCACCGAAGCTCTTAAAAAAAGGGTACTGAGCGACCCACCTCGTCCTGAGAGGAATACCCACTGTAATTTCGGTCAACCCAGACTGAAAGTTAAGCATGTTGTCATCACTAAAAATATGGGTACTGAGCGACCCACGTAGTCCTTAGCGTGCAGTTCAAAATCACCTGTTAATTTATAAATAACAGCTGAATAAAATTATTTTAAAATAGGGGAATATGAACATCCATAGAAACATGGAAAAGTCACAAAATTGCATGTAGATGCATGCAATAGAAGGTTAAGTTAGTTTTACGGATATATTTTGTGGTACATTCTACAACCAAGTATTTTATCTGTTTTCAAATAATTTCCAATGCCTGGACAATGAGTTTTTATTGGTTCAAAACAGAAATTCTTCTTTGGCATTAAAATTAAAGGTGGTTAACACTTTGTTTTCAATGAAATACGTTTCTGTTGCAGGTTGAAAGTGTCGAGGAGGATGGTGTATATATCCGAAACATGAAGCAACAGGGGGACTACTTTGTGTTTCCCAATGTTGAGAATTCATGGTTTGTGTATGCCACAGAGATCAAAAGGATCATGCCACCACCAACCATTGACAATCGCTTGAAACATTTTTTCCCATAAACTTTTGCAGCACAACATTGACACTGGCTTTAAACTGTATAAACGCTGAAAAAACTGAAGCCCTTCTCTTCTCTGGATCAACTGCTGTAACCCCAACTCCTCCTTCCACTATCACAATAGGTTCTAGTGACATCTCTTTTTCTGCCAGTGCCAGAAACCTCGGTTTCATCATGGACTCTAGCATGTCAATGAAACAACACATAGCTGCAGTATGTCAGACCTGCTACTTCCAGATCAGAAGAATTAGTTCTATCAGAAAATTTCTCACAGTAGATGCTACTAAAACTCTGGTCACTTCCTGCATTCTGTCCAGATTAGATTATTGCAACTCTCTTTTGATAGGCTGCCCTGACTCTACTCTCCAACCTCTGCAGAAAGTCCAACACTGTGCTGCCCGCCTCATTTTTAGAGCGCGTCACCGACAACCCTGCACTCCTCTCATGAAAGATCTCCACTGGCTGCCTGTTTCTGAACGTATCAAGTATAAGACTGCATGTCTCTGCTACAACATCATCTCTGAATCTGCACCTGCCTATCTCTCTGATCTGGTCTCTCTGTACACCCCTTCTCGCTCACTCCGCTCTTCTGCTGACACCCGACTCCTCCGCCAAGGTCGCTTCAAGCGCAGAACTCATGGCTTTCGCTCTTTCTCATACTATGGCCCTCAACTGTGGAATTCTCTCCCTCACAATATCCGACACTCTACCTCCATCTCTTCCTTCAAATCAAACCTCAAAACCTACCTTTTTCAGCAATATTACTTGTGAATTCGTTAGAATCCTGCCGCAACCCCCCCCCCCCCCCCTACCCCCACGTACATCTTGACATCTGTGTAAATATTTGTATAGTATATTGTCAGTCTGACTGTGTACATCTGAATGCATGTGTTTGACTATGACTGGCTGACTAAATGTATAGACTGTGTATTGTATGTTTATTTTGTATATGTATGTATATATGTTACGCGCTTAGAACCTCGGGAAAGGCGCTTTATAAATACAATAAATTATTATTATTATTATTATTATTTATTATTATTAAACTTGAGCAGTGTACTGTCTAGTTTTTTTTAAATACATGTATATCATTTGATGTTTATCTACTCAGAATGTAAGGTGATGATGATGTGTGAACTGTGTTGGTATGCTGTGGTCATCCAAGTGGATAGCGTGTGGTGTTGGATAAATGCATCTTTCTCACATGACATGTAAATAGTGTGTTCTTTTTCACTGTCATCTTATTTCTGTTTTACTTGTCTGAGGCTTAATAAAAGAAGCAGATCAAAATTTCCTTTTTAAGGAAAAAAGAATGTATTGACTTGGTGATTTGTATCGAATGTTTATTCTCTCATTTATTCAACTAAACGGAGCAAGTCTGCATCTGTGATCATTGTGTGGCACTTGATTATCCAATATATTGTTGGAAACATGTTGAAACAAGTATCTGGCCATTTTCCATGTTATGCATAAATTAATATTGTTCCATTTTCCAAGTTTGTGTAAAGTTATGATAATGCTAATACAAAGTTTCATCTGTAGAAATTATTAAGGGATACCTTGTTCACCAAATTATCATTAGACATGTTGGAAAAGTGTGTATCTATAGCATATTTAAGATGCATTCTGATCATGATGCCACATCATGCTTTTTTGTTTACGTTTGTGTAAGGTTATGTTAAAAATGGTGTCAAGTTGAGTTAAAACCCAAACTTTTCGCAATTGCTTGAAATGGTGAAACACTCTTTGATGCCACTTTCAATAGATTGATTATGTATAGAGCATTGTTTTAGCCAGGATCTTTTTCATAGTGGTGCAATGCATTTTTTATTTATTAGAAATTAAAAAGTCTTTTGTCACGGTGTCAAGTTAAGATGGTGAACTGAGCAATTTCCATTTTATGTCTTTAATGAGCTTTTAGTACAGTGTGCTATATTTATTTTTTCTTCAATATAAAGAATAATTGATTTGCATTCATGCTAATGGAGTAATATTTTTTGTCTTTAAGAAATGTTTAAATTGAAGAGGATTTTTAACATATTTTTACAAGCCGAACAGAAGGCAACCACAATTAGAGCCAGGATATGTGTATCAATCCTTTCTGCTGTTGATAATTGTTAAACCTCTATTAGATGAGACCCTGAACACATTTTTAAAACACAATTGCTGTAATTATGCATGTTACATTGATTTTGAATGGCAGTTAAGGCTGCGGTGTAAAGTTAAGTTAAGACAAATGCTAACCTCTAATTTGACTAACAATTATGATTTTATTTCATTTTTTCTTGACCTAGGATCAATAATATCATTAATACTTGGATGTTGAAGTTGCAATAAAGTTTTTGTGTTGAATAGTTTATCTTTTGTGGCTCTTTTTCTGAATGTGTGGTGGTGTCAAGTTAAGATAAGACTCCAAACTGTCTTCTTCAAATACAACTAAACTAAAGACTGCATTCAGTTTTTCTTTTCTGTACAGTTTAGACATCACCTAATGCATCATATTTATGTGAAATAAAGAGTGTATCAGAAAGTTTATTTTGAAATATTTGTGTCACACCAATACTCAGCACCTCTGTACTCTTGACCATGTAAGTAAAGTCTGCCTTTACCTCAAACATGATGAAAACAACCTTTATGTTATCCAAGAAAAAGCCAGTTTTGAACATCATGCACTCCAAGACTGTGCAGCCGTGACTACAGAATGGCAAATCCAGATCAGGAACTATATTTGTAGTGAATTTGGAAAAATCGTATAGTATATGTTCAAGTTTGTTGCACATGTACACATGCCCAAACATACACACATGTGCACGCACACACACACACAGACACGCACACGATGATGCATCATTACAGAGATGCACTTTGTTTACACACGAGGGAAAAACTTATCAGCAAATTTGGACATTCATCCCCAGAAGGCATCTTGCCATTCATTCCATTCCCTGTGACTTCTTTTCTCCAAGAGTCATCTCCATCCTGCATCAACAAGAAGAAAGACCAACACCTAGAATCACCAAGATAGAAAGGCATGACACCTAGAATCACCAAGATAGAAAGACCAACACCTAGAATCACCAAGATAGAAAGGCATGACACCTAGAATCACCAAGATAGAAAGACCAACACCTAGAATCACCAAGATAGAAAGGCATGACACCTAGAATCACCAAGATAGAAAGGCATGACACCTAACCCTCCCCCAACTCATCTGCTGACCTCTGATGTCAGACCGGTTGGAAAAGAACCACTGGATGGTGGGAGTTGGGTTGGCCGTGACCTCGCACAGGATGAGGGCATCCGTGTTGATCTTGGGCGTCTGCTTAGATGGGGCATTCACAACAGTGATGGGCCCTGAAATGTAACACAAACCTCAATTACATGACACAAGAATGAAGGCATTCGGGGCAGGGACAGGGACAGGGAGAAGGAGGTAGGGAGGGTGTTTAACAGCCTATCAGCCTTTGTAGGGCACTAGGCTATGTAAGGCCATCAAGCACAAAAATCACTTGAACACATTAGAGTACGAAAATCAAGTCAAGGTGTCCCTAGTTATTCGCCTCATGAATCGTGTAGGGAGACGCAGTGGGTCAATTCTTATCCCGAACCCACAGGAGGCCAGGGAGAGGGACAGGGAGAGAGAGGGAGAGGGAGAAGGACAGGGAGAGAGAGGGAGAGAGAGAGAGAGGGAGAGGGAGAGAGGGAGAGGGAGAAGGACAGGGAGAGAGAGGAAGAGGGAGAGGGAGGAGAGAGACAGGGACAGGGAGAGGGGGAGAGAGGGAGAGGGAGAGAGACAGGGAGAGAGAGGGAGAGGGAGAAGGACAGGGACAGAGAGGGAGAGGGAGAAGGAGAGAGACAGGGACAGGGAGAGGGAGAGGAAGAGAGAGAGGGACAGGGAAAGGGAGAAGGAAAGAGAGAGGAAGAGGGACAGGGAGAGGGAGAGAGAGAGGAAGAGGGACAGGGAGAGAGAGGGAGAGGGACAGGGATTGATTGATTGATTGATTGAACTTTATTTTTCAAGGGAAATACATGAATTAGGCATAACTGCCTATCTTACATCCAGCCCTTGTTAAAACAAGAAAACAAACAAACAAATCCAATCCCATTCCCCAACCCTACCCACCCACCCACCCACCCTCTATCCCACACAAAATTCACACAATAACACAGGTTACATACACTCAATTCATGAAAATATCACGTTGAAAATAGCCACAAAAGGAATTTAGAATAAGATGAAAGTATCTAGGATGACTGCATAAGAAAAGTATGTAGTTTCAGTTTAAATTTCTCTAAAGATTTCACAATTTTTAGAGAATTGGATAGTGTGTTCCACATAGTAGCCCCTGAATAAGATAGGCTATGTTTAAACAAATCAATCCTAGGTTGTGGTATTATAAAGTTATGTACACGGATATTTGAATGTTGGAATAAGTTTATCAAATAATCAGGCACATCATAATCATTAATTTTTTTCATTAAGACACATTTATTGAATTGTAAATGCTTATGAAAAGGCAATATGTTAAGTTCCTTCATTTTGTCATTTGTAGATAGTGAACTATCCGTTATCATAAGCTTAGAAGCTCTTTGATACAATGACTTCAGCCTTTTCAAGTTAGCGTCACTACAGCCATCCCAAATTGTTGACGCAAATTAATGTGAGATAAAATATGAGCATGGAAGAAGATTTTGCAAGTTTGAACGTCAACAATATGTCTTAATTTGGAGAGAGAGGGAGAGGGATAGGGAGAGGGAGGAAAAAGATGAGGGGTTGGAGTGAGGGTGAGGTGAGACTGAGAGAGGAGACTGACTGACTGAAATTTTACAACCTATCAAAAACGAAGCCAGAGATCAAGAAACTATCGGCCTCAACAGATGCACAAATGCATGTGCACTTGCACATACATAATCTCCAGCTCTCTCTCTTTTACTTACTGTAAATTTTGAGGATGACAGACTTCTGCTGCTGCTGCCCATTGATAGTAGCACGACATGTGTATTCTCCTTCATCCCCGTCCTCCAGGGCGGCAAAGGTCATCATCAGTTCAGCGTTACTTCGGTCTGCATTGGGCCTGAAAGTGGATAAACAGCATCAATGCAATGAGCACATCCAAAATAATAAATGCCAAGATTTCACCACTATAACTCCCTTACAACAACAAAGCCTCTACAGTAATGAAACCCAAACCAAAGCCCATCCCACATCCACTCACTGGCACCCATCCTGCACCCATTTCCGCCCAATCAATCAACTCATCTGGAATCCCAACTAACCAAAACTCCACTCATTCCCATCAATCTCAATTTCCACTCACCTGAACCCAACCTCCAGTTACCTATTCCCAACTTCCACTCACCTTAACCAACCCGCACTCGCCTACATTCAACCCAGCCTTCAATTGCCTCCATTAATTCCAACCTCCACTCACCTAAACCCAACCTCTTCTCACCTCAACCCAACATTCCCTCACCTCAGCCCAACCTCCACCCACCTCAGGCCAACCTCCACTCACCTCAGCCTAACCTCCACTCACTGCAGCCCAACCTCCACTCATCTCAGCCCAACCTCCACTCACCGCAGTCCAACCTCCACTCACTGCAGCCCAACCTCCACTCACCTCAGCCCAGCCTTCATTCACCTCAGCCCAACCTCCACTCTACTCACCTCAGCCCAACCTCCACTCACCTCAGCCCAACGTCCATTCACCTCACCCCAACCTCAACTCCACTCCACTCATCTCGGCCCAACCTCAACTCACCTGAACCCAACCTCTGCTCACCTCAGTCCAATCTCCACTCCACTCACCTCAGCCCAACCTCACCTCCACTCACCTCAGCCCAACCTCCTCTCACCTCAGCCCAACCTCCATCCACCTCAGCCCAACCTCCATCCACCTCATCCCAACCTCCACTAACTTCAGCCCAACCTCCATCCACCTCAGCCCAACCTTCACTCACCTCAACCCAACCTCCACTCACCTCAGCCCAACCTCCATCCATTGCAGTCCAACCTCCATCCACCTCAGCCCAACCCCCACTCACCTCAGCCCAACCTCCATCCACCTCAGCCCAACCTCCACTCACTTCAGCCCAACATTCACTCACCTCAACCCAACATTCACTCACCTCAGCCCAACCTCCATCCACCTCAGCCCACCTCCATCCACCTCAGCTCAACCTCCACTCACCTCAGCCCAACCTCCATTCATCTCAGTCCAACCTCCACTCACCTCAGCCCAACCTTCACTCACCTCAGCCCAACCTCCATTCACCTCAGCCCAACCTCCTCTCACCTCAGCTCAACCTCCACTCCACTCACCTCAGCCCAACCTCTATTCCCTTCACCTCAGCCCAACCTTCATTCACCTCAGCCCAACCTCCAATCACCTCAGCCAAACCTCCATCCACCTCATCTCAGCCCAACCTTCATTTCTCTCAGCCCAACCTCCACTCCCCTCAGCTCAACCTCCTCTCACCTCAGCCCTACCTCCATTCCCCTCAGCCCAACCTCCACTCCACTCACCTCAGCTCAACCTCCCCTCACCTCAACCTCCACTCACCTCAGCCCAACCTTCCCCCACCTCATCTCAGTCCAACCTTCATTCCCCTCAATCCAACCTTCATTCCCCTCAGTCCAACCTCCTATCACCTCAGCCCTACCTCCATTCCCCTCAGCTCAACCTCCACTCACCTCAGCCCAACCTCCACCCGCCTCATCTCAGCCCAAACTTTATCCACCTCAATTCAGCCCAACCTTCATTCCCCTCAGCCCAACCTCCACTCCACTCAGCCCAACCTCCACTCACCTCAGCCCTACCTCCACTCCTTTCACCTCAGCGCAACTTTCTTTCCCCTCAGCCCAACCTTCATTCCCCTCAGTCCAACCTCCACTCACCTCAGCCCAATCTCCACTCACCTCAGCCCAACCTCCACTCCACTCACCTCAGCCCAACCTTCATTCTCCTCAGTCCAACCTCCATCCACCTCACCTCAGCCCAACCTCCAACCACCTCACCTCAGCCCAATCTCCATCCACCTCACCTCAGCCCAACCTCCATCCACCTCACCTCAGTCCAACCTTCATTCCACTCAGCCCAACCTTCATTCCCCTCAGTCCAACCTCCCCTCACCTCAGTCCAACCTCCACTCACCTCAGCCCAACTTCCACTCCACTCACCTCAGCTGAACCTCCACTCCACTCACCTCAGCCCAACTTTTATTCCCCTCAGCCCAACCTTCATTCCCCTCAGCTCAACCTTCACTCCACTCAGCCCAACCTTCATTCCCCTCAGCCCAACCTCTCCTCACCTCAGCCCAACCTTCATTCCCCTCAGCCCAACCTTCATTCCCCTCAGCCCAACCTCTCCTCACCTCAGCCCAACCTTCATTCCCCTCAGCCCAACCTCTCCTCACCTCAGCCCAACCTTCATTCCCCTCAGCCCAACCTCTCCTCACCTCAGCCCAACCTTCATTCCCCTCAGCCCAACCTTCATTCCCCTCAGTCCAACCTTCATTCCCCTCAGCCCAACCTTCATTCCCCTCAGCCCAACCTCTCCTCACCTCAGTCCAACCTCCACTCACCTCAGCCCAACCTTCATTCACCTCAGGCCAACTTTCATTCTCCTCAGCCCAACCTCCATCCACCTCACCTCAGCCCAACCTCCCCTCACCTCAGGCCAACTTTCATTCCCCTCAGCCCAACCTCTCCTCACCTCAGCCGAACCTTCATTCCCCTCAGCCCAACCTTCATTCCCCTCAGCCCAACTTCCACTCCACTCACCTCAGCCCAACTTTCATTCTCCTCAGCCCAACCTCCATCCACCTCACCTCAGCCCAACCTCCATCCACCTCACCTCAGTCCAACCTCCATCCACCTCACCTCAGCCCTACCTCCATCCACCTCACCTCAGCCCAACCTCCATCCACATTACCTCAGCCCAACCTTCATTTCCCCTCAGTCCAACCTCCACTCACCTCAGCCAAACCTCCATCCACCTCACCTCAGCCCAACCTTCATTCCCCTCAGCCCAACCTTCATTCCCCTCAGCCCAACTTCCACTCCACTCACCTCAGCCCAACTTTCATTCTCCTCAGCCCAACCTCCATCCACCTCACCTCAGCCCAACCTCCACTCCACTCACCTCAGCCCAACCTTCATTCCCCTCAGCCCAACCTTCATTTCCCTCAGTCTAACCTCCACTCACCTCAGCCAAACCTTCATTCCCCTCAGTCTAACCTCCACTCACCTCAGCCCAACCTCCACTCCACTCACCTCAGCCCAACCTTCATTCCCCTCAGTCTAACCTCCACTCACCTCAGCCCAACCTCCACTCCACTCACCTCAGCCCAACTTTCATTCCCCTCAGTCCAACCTTCATTCCACTCAGCCCAGCCTTCATTCCCCTCAGTCCAACCTCCACTCACCTCAGCCCAACTTCCACTCCACTCACCTCAGCTGAACCTCCACTCCACTCACCTCAGCCCAACTTTTATTCCCCTCAGCCCAACCTTCATTCCCCTCAGCTCAACCTTCACTCCACTCACCTCAGCCCAACCTTCATTCCCCTCAGCCCAACCTCTCTTCACCTCAGCCCAACCTTCATTCCCCTCAGCCCAACCTCTCCTCACCTCAGCCCAACCTTCATTCCCCTCAGCCCAACCTTCATTCCCCTCAGTCCAACCTTCATTCCCCTCAGCCCAACCTTCATTCCCCTCAGCCCAACCTCTCCTCACCTCAGCCCAACCTCCACTCACCTCAGCCCAACCTTCATTCCCCTCAGCCCAACCTCTCCTCACCTCAGCCCAACCTCCACTCACCTCAGCCCAACCTTCATTCACCTCAGCCCAACTTTCATTCTCCTCAGCCCAACCTCCATCCACCTCACCTCAGCCCAACCTCCCCTCACCTCAGGCCAACTTTCATTCCCCTCAGCCCAACCTCTCCTCACCTCAGCCGAACCTTCATTCCCCTCAGCCCAACCTTCATTCCCCTGAGCCCAACTTCCACTCCACTCACCTCAGCCCAACCTTCATTCCCCTCAGCCCAACCTCTCCTCACCTCAGCCCAACCTTCATTCCCCTCAGCCCAACCTCTCCTCACCTCAGCCCAACCTTCATTCCCCTCAGCCCAACCTCTCCTCACCTCAGCCGAACCTTCATTCCCCTCAGCCCAACCTTCATTCCCCTCAGCCCAACTTCCACTCCACTCACCTCAGCCCAACTTTCATTCTCCTCAGCCCAACCTCCATCCACCTCACCTCAGCCCAACCTCCATCCACCTTACCTCAGCCCAGCCTTCATTTCCCCTCAGTCCAACCTCCACTCACCTCAGCCAAACCTCCATCCACCTCACCTCAGCCCAACCTTCATTCCCCTCAGCCCAACTTCCACTCCACTCACCTCAGCCCAACTTTCATTCTCCTCAGCCCAACCTCCATCCACCTCACCTCAGCCCAACCTCCACTCCACTCACCTCAGCCCAACCTTCATTCCCCTCAGCCCACCCTTCATTCCCCTCAGTCTAACCTCCACTCACCTCAGCCCAACCTCCACTCCACTCACCTCAGCCCAACTTTCATTCCCCTCAGCCCAACCTTCATTCCCCTAAGCCCAACCTTCATTCCCCTCAGCCCAACCTTCATTCCCCTCAGTCCAATCTCCACTCACCTCAGCCCAACCTCCATTCCACTCACCTCAGCCCAACCTTCATTCCCCTCAGCCCAACCTCCATCCACCTCACCTGAGCCCAATCTCCATCCACCTCACCTCAGTCCAACCTCCATCCACCTCACCTCAGCCCAACCTCCATCCACCTCACCTCAGACCAACCTCCATCCACCTCACCTCAGCCCAACCTTCATTCCCCTCAGCCCAACCTTCATTTCCCCTCAGTCCAACCTCCACTCACCTCAGCCAAACCTCCATCCACCTCACCTCAGCCCAACTTTCATTCCCCTCAGCCCAACCTTCATTCCCCTCAGCCCAACCTCCATCCACCTCACCTCAGCCCAACCTTCATTCCCCTCAGCCCAACCTCCCCTCACCTCAGCCCAACCTTCATTCCCCTCAGCCCAACCTCCATCCACCTCACCTCAGCCCAACCTTCATTCCCCTCAGTCCAACCTCCCCTCACCTCAGCCCAATCTCCATCCACCTCACCTCAGCCCAACCTTCATTCCCCTCAGCCCAACCTTCATTCCCCTCAATTCAACCTTCATTCACCTCAGCCCATCACTCACTCATCCACATTCCTAACCTCCTCTCCACTCCAGCCAACCAACTCCACTCACCACTACCCACCCCCCATCCACTCCCATCACTGCCCCCACCCCCCATCCACTCCCAACACAGCCCCCACCCCCCATCCACTCCCATCACTGCCCCCACCCAGGGACAGCAGTGGAGAAGACCTACCTGGATGCAGAGGCACCAGAGTCTTCTCCATTCACCAGGACCTCGGTGCCATCCCTGCTGATCCACTTGTGGGTGCCAGGTTCTGCTTCAGGGGCAGTGCACATGAAGGCCGCCCCATCCCCAACTCTCTTGACCTGCTCCCCTGCAGGGCTGACAGTCAATTCCTGGCCATCTGGAACATAAGCCAAGGATCTGCACTAAACTGCAAGACAACTGTCCCAAATGATACAAAGATCAGCTGGTATCACAACATGAAGTAAACATACTAATACATGAATATCCATCAAGATTTTCACAGGAAATGCTCACAAGTTAACTCTATCTAGTTTAAGTGCAAAGAAGCTTCCAAAAGTAGCCAAAGAAGGGTAGAGAAGGGTGGAAAAGGAAAGAAGCTACCAAAAGTAGCCAAAGAAGGGTAGAGAAGGGTGGAAAAGGAAAGAAGCTACCAAAAGTAGCCAAAGAAGGGTAGAGAAGGGTGGAAAAGGAAAGAAGCTACCAAAAGTAGCCAAAGAAGGGTAGAGAAGGGTGGAAAAGGAAAGAAGCTTCCAAAAGTAGCCAAAGAAGGGTAGAGAAGGGTGGAAAAGGAAAGAAGCTTCCAAAAGTAGCCAAAGAAGGGTACAGAAGGGTGGAAAAGGAAAGAAGCTTCCAAAAGTAGCCAAAGAAGGGTAGAGAAGGGTGGAAAAGGAAAGAAGCTACCAAAAGTAGCCAAAGAAGGGTAGAGAAGGGTGGAAAAGGAAAGAAGCTACCAAAAGTAGCCAAAGAAGGGTAGAGAAGGGTGGAAAAGGAAAGAAGCTACCAAAAGTAGCCAAAGAAGGGTAGAGAAGGGTGGAAAAGGAAAGAAGCTTCCAAAAGTAGCCAAAGAAGGGTAGAGAAGGGTGGAAAAGGAAAGAAGCTTCCAAAAGTAGCCAAAGAAGGGTAGAGAAGGGTGGAAAAGGAAAGAAGCTTCCAAAAGTAGCCAAAGAAGGGTAGAGAAGGGTGGAAAAGGAAAGAAGCTACCAAAAGTAGCCAAAGAAGGGTAGAGAAGGGTGGAAAAGGAATACCTGTCAAGGGTGGAGAAAGGCACTACAGGGACTTATAAGTTAAGATCACGATTTTTTTATAATGCCAACACTTTCCTTCTACCCAGGTAAACAAGAAGGGCAAAGCCCATACGACTCACATGCTTGATCTTGACCTTTATATGACCTTGACCTTCAGGTGACCTTCAAGGTCAAGGTCAAACAACTAAACCTACCAATGACATCATACACAAAGAAATGCTTTACACATTTTTCCTACCAAAATACATGTGACCTTGACCCAAGGTCAAGGTCATCCAAGGTCATGCAACACAAAGCTGTTAATTCAAGACGTAGGAAGCACAATGGTGCTTATTGGCACTTTCTACCATGAGATATAGTCACTTTTAGTGGTTCACTACCCCATTTTGGTCACATTTCATAAGGGTCAAAGAGACCTTGACCTTGATGATATGTGACCAAATGTGTCTCATGATGAAAGTATAACATGTGCCCCACATAATTATTAAGTTTGAAACAGTTATCTTCCATAGTTCAGGGTCAAGGTCACTTCAAAATATGTATACAATCCAACTTTGAAGAGCTCCTGTGACCTTGACCTTGAAGCAAGGTCAACCAAACTGGTATCAAAAGATAGGGCTTGCTTTGACCTATATACCACTTGTAGCTAAGGTCGCCATTCTCAATAACGTGGGAGAAAATTGGGAAAATGTGAAAAATGACTGTTTTTGAGACCACATTTATGGCTCCTGTGACCTTGACCTTGAAGCAAGGTCAAGTCACTATGTATGTTTTTTGAGGCCTTGTCATCATACACCATCATGCCACATTTGGTGTTGATAGACTTAATAGTCTCCGAGAAAAATCCAACGTTTAAGTTTTTTACGGACGCCCGGACGGACGCCCGGACGGACGCCTGGACGGACGGACGGACGACACGGCTCAGTACATAGACTCACTTTTGCTTCGCATGTGAGTCAATAAATAACAGCTTTCATAACAACATTCACTCCACCTTAATGCACCTGTGTACATGTCAAGCCCCTCCACAGCTACAGAAGCAAAGGGTTGTAAGATTTTAAAAAATTATTATTATTTGTTTAACCTTCTATTCATGGCCTGTTACTTTCCCCATCCATCATCCATGCATCAATCCTGTAACAAGATCTTTTTCAGCACTCTTCACACAGTTTTCTTATGTATACATCAAGGCAGGTATGCTTCAAACACAACTAGTGTTTTTGTTACTTTGTCCATATGGGTAAGTGCATACTCACACCTTCACATGTACACACATATGCATGCTCATGCACACACACACACACACACACACACACACACACACACACACACACAGCACAAGTGAGATACAGCAGGAGCCATACAAATCTCTGCCTCTGAAAGCCCAGTACACCTACCAAAGTGGAGGAAAACAAAGAACAAGTTCACCAAGCGGTCTGGCCCATAGAAAACAGGCCCAGTGGGCATGGACATTGGGGGGGCAGCCATCAGTGGGTGATGTGAGCAAGGACTCCGCTGTCTACATCAGTCCAGCCCCATACAATGGGCATGTGCTCACTCTGCCCAGTGCAGTCCCAGAACCCAAAGCAGTCCCAGAAACTGCAGAGGTCCCCTTTGCTCCAGCAACCAAGTCCTGCTGCTACCCTGGTCCAGCAGTGCACAAAGTTCAATAATTCAGTTTTAATACAAGAACTCAGGAAGTCCAAGCAACGACTTCCCAGCACTAGGGAATTATATTCAGAAATGTTTCACATCGCTGTGTACAGGGAATTTCTCGGTCACAAATTCCAGGCATGATAGAATTGTTTCCAGCACATTTCCCTCTGCAGAATACAACACTACAAAACACTGATATGCTGCACATTAGACTTCCAATACACTGATTTCACTGGCAACTCCTGATTGTCAATGCACTGATTTCTCAAAATGCTTCCCACTTTGGATACTCAGACTTTCTGAAATGTTTACCATCTTTAATTGTAGTGAAATCCTGTGGCACAGGTATCCTGGAACACCGTGCAGACCTTTGAACATGCCAATTTCTGAAACACAACCGTGTCTTCCCATACACTATCTCAGCGTCCAAGACTTCTGTTGAGGCAGTTCTAGCACAGTACATACACTCCAACATCCTTCACGCTTGAAATGCACATCTCAAATGAAGTCCAACCCAAATGAACAGGTAACATGGACCCACTTCTTCCCCTCCCCTTTCACCTTTAAAGAGGAACGCAGCTTTTGCTCCTCCTCCTCCCCTACTCATCCACTGCTGCAAGTCCAAAACCCAAGGCTGGGGAGATGAAAGGTCAGCACAGGAAACAAGGTGGGAAATGGGACAAGGTGGAAGCAGGCTGTGGTCCTCAGTGGTGCTCCGCCCTTTGGCTTGAGAGCCAGACTGTCCCCAGCACACCGGGTTCAAATGTCAGCCACACCCTCATGGAGGAAATGGGGCCACACTGTCCTTTTGGACAAGATTACAGCAAGGCAGCCAACCCAAAGAAGACTACAAATGTACCTTAGATTTGCCTTGCACGTGGCAGAGAAAAGTCCAGTGAATTGGCTTAACACTAACAGCACACTAACTCCTGATTCTGCACACTGACTACAGATTTAGACTTGGCCATGCAGCTCAGTGAAGGCTGTAAGCACTAACACCCACTGCAGAGCAGGCTTGCTTGGAGTACAGCAGTCTCAATTAGAACTAAAGAGCTCCTACAAAGCAAAACTGTGCGCTTGAGCAGCTGAGTCACTCATCAGCTTGGACACTTTCACAGATTCAGACCACCCTTCTGGCAACGGGTAAACAGCAAAGCTTCCCAGACATCGAGCAAGCCATCTCCTGCTCTTCACCGCTTACCAGCTCCTTATGACAAGGGCATAGGCCTTGTGTTTGACATCTGCTGTGGTGAGCATGTTATAATTCAGACAATGTGTCCAGAAAGGTGCTTAAGTCATCCAAGAATGTGATGAATGTAAAAACAATGGGATAACACTTGCGAAAACGTCCATCGATGTTCTTCATTCTTTGAATGGTTCTCATGATCATTCAATACTCAGCATAGTCACTTTCAGTGATGTGGCTGTGGGCAACATGGAAGTCATGACGAGGATGTGACAGTGGAGGGAGCAGCAGCATTCTAGTGTTCACCATGCAAAGTCTTTCTAACCAATAGCTTTCCCTCAGGCAGGACTGTTGCTCTGGTCAGAAGGCCACAGTATCCATCAAGAGAAGTCTGCAGGACAATCTTCAGCAGGCCACTTCCTCTGAAAAGGCTGACAGGCTACTGTAGTTAGTCAACATTGTCAGGCTGCCAAGTGCTTGCTATGAGCTGGCTGCCCATCAAGGCAGTAGCTTGAGCAAACCAAGGCAGGCACCAGAAATTCAGGCCAGGCAGGACTGGAACCATCTGCGTCATTCAGAGCACTGGACTGGATTGGACCCCCTTCTACTCTTGAGATCGGGCACACAGAAATAGACCTGAACTCTTGGGTTTCTTTCAATCCTCTCAGAGCTTCTGCTGCTGTGGTCCACAGATGCTGCTGACAGCCCATGTGACGTTGCACACACCAAAATAACCAGGATAAATGTGGACTGCTGCCATGTCATTTCCACTCCCCACAGCCTGCAGACTGTGACAAACACATCTAAGGTGGTCATAATTCTCCAGCACAAAGAGATGCCAACAACACACAGTGATTGTTCCCTGATGATGAGGTCTTCAACAGTTATCAGTAAGCATCAGATTCCACATTAATTAAGGTTGAACAAGTAACCTGAGCTCTGAGGTCAAAGCGCCAGAGCTGAACAGGAGGATCAGACACAAACTCACCAACAAAACCCTGACAAAACCACAGTCATAGTGAGAGGCGCTGCAGGAGATACCTAAGCAACAAACCAAGGAACTCCAATCCCTTCCTAGGAAAGCCCTAAATTCAGGCGCGTGGGGGAGAGATTGAATCGTTAAAGAAAAGTAGTCATGTTAGGAAAAGGATACCAGCAAGAAGCTAGCAGGCATGGGAATTGAAAAAGTAAAAAAAACTCTGAAAACTGACAGAGTCCAGACTTGGTGGGGGGATGGGAGGCAGGAGGGGTGGGAGGCAGGAGGGGTGGGAGGCAGGAGGGTGGGAGGCAGGAGGGTGGGAGGCAGGAGGGGGTGGGAGGCAGGGGAGGGGGAGGGTACTTGAGGCCAGGGAAGAGGTGGGGGGTATCCCCCAAGAAAGAGGGTCAGAAAGGGTATTGGATACTAATGCTTGCACACGGCCAGGAGCCAGTGAGATCAATACAGGCACAGCAAGACTCCCGTTCAGGCTGCCAGTGCCTTCCCTGCTGCTGCTGCTGCCACCATTGCAAGTTGCCACCCTGCTTCAGAGGCAATGTTAGTGATGCAGACATTGCTACAGCAGTAACTGTTAGTGATACAGACATTGCTACAGCAGTAACTGTTAGTGATGCAGACATTGCTTCAGCAGTAACTGCTAGTGATACAGACATTGCTACAGCAGTAACTGCTAGTGATACAGACAGTGCTTCAGCAGTAACTGCTAGTGATGCAGACATTGCTACAGCAGTAACTGCTAGTGATACAGACAGTGCTACAGCAGTAACTGCTAGTGATACAGACAGTGCTACAGCAGTAACTGTTAGTGATACAGACAGTGCTACAGCAGTAACTGCTAGTGATACAGACATTGCTACAGCAGTAACTGGTAGTGATACAGACATTGCTACAGCAGTAACTGCTAGTGATACAGACATTGCTACAGCAGTAACTGTTAGTGATGTAGACATTGCTACAGCAGTAACTGTTAGTGATACAGACATTGCTACAGCAGTAACTGTTAGTGATACAGACATTGCTACAGCAGTAACTGTTAGTGATACAGACATTGCTACAGCAGTAACTGCTAGTGATACAGACAGTGCTACAGCAGTAACTGCTAGTGATACAGACATTGCTACAGCAGTAACTGTTAGTGATGTAGACATTGCTACAGCAGTAACTGTTAGTGATACAGACATTGCTACAGCAGTAACTGCTAGTGATACAGACATTGCTACAGCAGTAACTGCTAGTGATACAGACATTGCTACAGCAGTAACTGTTAGTGATACAGACATTGCTACAGCAGTAACTGCTAGTGATACAGACAGTGCTTCAGCAGTAACTGCTAGTGATACAGACAATACTACAGTAGTAACTAACTGTTAGTGATACAGACATTGCTACAGCAGTAACTGTTAGTGATACAGACATTGCTACAGCAGTAACTGTTAGTGATACAGACATTGCTACAGCAGTAACTGTTAGTGATACAGACATTGCTACAGCAGTAACTGCTAGTGATACAGACAGTGCTTCAGCAGTAACTGTTAGTGATACAGACAGTGCTACAGCAGTAACTGCTAGTGATACAGACAGTGCTACAGCAGTAACTGCTAGTGATACAGACATTGCTACAGCAGTAACTGTTAGTGATACAGACATTGCTAAGCAGTAACTGCTAGTGATACAGACAGTGCTTCAGCAGTAACTGGTAGTGATACAGACATTGCTACAGCAGTAACTGGTAGTGATACAGACATTGCTACAGCAGTAACTGCTAGTGATACAGACATTGCTACAGCAGTAACTGCTAGTGATACAGACAGTGCTTCAGCAGTAACTGTTAGTGATGCAGACATTGCTACAGCAGTAACTGCTAGTGATACAGACAGTGCTACAGCAGTAACTGCTAGTGATACAGACATTGCTACAGCAGTAACTGCTAGTGATACAGACAGTGCTACAGCAGTAACTGCTAGTGATACAGACATTGCTACAGCAGTAACTGCTAGTGATACAGACATTGCTACAGCAGTAACTGCTAGTGATACAGACAGTGCTACAGCAGTAACTGCTAGTGATACAGACATTGCTACAGCAGTAAGTTCTGTTAGTGATGCAGACATTGCTAAGCAGTAACTGTTAGTGATACAGACATTGCTACAGCAGTAACTGTTAGTGATACAGACATTGCTACAGCAGTAACTGTTAGTGATGCAGACATTGCTACAGCAGTAACTGTTAGTGATACAGACATTGCTACAGCAGTAACTGCTAGTGATGCAGACATTGCTACAGCAGTAACTGCTAGTGATGCAGACATTGCTACAGCAGTAACTGCTAGTGATACAGACATTGCTACAGCAGTAACTGCTAGTGATACAGACAATACTACAGTAGTAACTAACTGTTAGTGATACAGACATTGCTACAGCAGTAACTGCTAGTGATGCAGACATTGCTACAGCAGTAACTGTTAGTGATGCAGACAGTGCTACAGCAGTAACTGCTAGTGATACAGACATTGCTACAGCAGTAACTGTTAGTGATGTAGACATTGCTACAGCAGTAAGTTCTGTTAGTGATGCAGACATTGCTAAGCAGTAACTGTTAGTGATACAGACATTGCTAAGCAGTAACTGTTAGTGATACAGACATTGCTAAGCAGTAACTGCTAGTGATGCAGACATTGCTACAGCAGTAACTGCTAGTGATACAGACATTGCTAAGCAGTAACTGTTAGTGATGTAGACATTGCTACAGCAGTAAGTTCTGTTAGTGATGCAGACATTGCTAAGCAGTAACTGTTAGTGATACAGACATTGCTACAGCAGTAACTGCTAGTGATACAGACATTGCTAAGCAGTAACTGTTAGTGATGTAGACATTGCTACAGCAGTAAGTTCTGTTAGTGATACAGACATTGCTACAGCAGTAAGTTCTGTTAGTGATGCAGACATTGCTACAGCAGTAAGTTCTGTTAGTGATGCAGACATTGCTACAGCAGTAACTGTTAGTGATACAGACAGTGCTACAGCAGTAACTGTTAGTGATGCAGACATTGCTAAGCAGTAACTGTTAGTGATGCAGACATTGCTAAGCAGTAACTGTTAGTGATACAGACAGTGCTACAGCAGTAACTGTTAGTGATACAGACAGTGCTACAGCAGTAACTGCTAGTGATACAGACATTGCTACAGCAGTAAGTTCTGTTAGTGATGCAGACATTGCTAAGCAGTAACTGTTAGTGATACAGACATTGCTACAGCAGTAACTGTTAGTGATGTAGACATTGCTACAGCAGTAAGTTCTGTTAGTGATGCAGACATTGCTAAGCAGTAACTGTTAGTGATACAGACAGTGCTACAGCAGTAACTGTTAGTGATGCAGACATTGCTAAGCAGTAACTGTTAGTGATGCAGACATTGCTAAGCAGTAACTGTTAGTGATACAGACAGTGCTACAGCAGTAACTGTTAGTGATACAGACATTGCTACAGCAGTAACTGCTAGTGATACAGACAGTGCTACAGCAGTAACTGTTAGTGATGCAGACATTGCTAAGCAGTAACTGTTAGTGATACAGACAGTGCTACAGCAGTAACTGTTAGTGATACAGACATTGCTACAGCAGTAACTGCTAGTGATACAGACATTGCTACAGCAGTAACTGTTAGTGATGCAGACATTGCTACAGCAGTAACTGTTAGTGATACAGACATTGCTACAGCAGTAACTGTTAGTGATACAGACATTGCTACAGCAGTAACTGTTAGTGATACAGACATTGCTACAGCAGTAACTGCTAGTGATACAGACATTGCTACAGCAGTAACTGCTAGTGATACAGACAATACTACAGTAGTAACTAACTGTTAGTGATACAGACATTGCTACAGCAGTAACTGCTAGTGATACAGACATTGCTACAGCAGTAACTGCTAGTGATACAGACAATACTACAGTAGTAACTAACTGTTAGTGATACAGACAGTGCTACAGCAGTAACTGCTAGTGATACAGACATTGCTACAGCAGTAACTGCTAGTGATACAGACAATACTACAGTAGTAACTAACTGTTAGTGATACAGACAGTGCTACAGCAGTAACTGCTAGTGATACAGACATTGCTACAGCAGTAACTGTTAGTGATGCAGACATTGCTACAGCAGTAACTGCTAGTGATACAGACATTGCTACAGCAGTAACTGCTAGTGATACAGACATTGCTACAGCAGTAACTGCTAGTGATACAGACATTGCTACAGCAGTAACTGTTAGTGATGCAGACATTGCTACAGCAGTAACTGCTAGTGATACAGACATTGCTACAGCAGTAACTGCTAGTGATACAGACAGTGCTACAGCAGTAACTGNNNGTTGCGTAGACAGGAAGGACTCTGGAATCGCTCAGCAGAGCATGATTCCCAATGATAAAGTCGGCGGTGGGTGATTCCATCACAGCCGCCTCGACGTCCCCCGAGTAGAAAGGACTATCTATCGTCACTCGGACAACTGGACAGAATCTCTTCAGGCTACCCTCAGCCATGGCTACCTCCAGTTCCTGACCCGTGAACTTAGAAGGTGCCACAAGTGCACGCTTCACTACGCACACCTGCGATGCAGTGTCGCGGAGTCCTTGCACTCGTACGCCATCTACTGTTACATAACATCTCGGATCGTAACGCTGCTGGTTACACGGAAAACACAAAGTTGGAACTGAAACGGCTCCCAGAGACTTGGCGGGTCCCCCGGACACTATACCAGCGGTCTTCACTCGCCTAGGGCAATCCCGTGCGAAGTGCTTAGGTGAATAACAGAGGTAGCACTTCTGGTTGCTCTGCGCCCTTGCTCCCATCCCTTTGGTTTTCCCCCCATTAGCCTTTCTCTCTACACCCTGGTTCCCACCCTGTGGTCGACCTTGCTGAGGTGGCTTCCTCTCGCACCCGCTGTGCGCTTCTGCATAGATTTCCGCCAACTCGCACGCCTCAGTCAGCGTCTGAGGTCTTCTCTCTTTGATGTGCACAGTCATCTCGGTGGAGAGAGACTGCAAGAACTGCTCCAACAGGAAGAGTTGTTCCAAATCACCTATCTTGGAAAGCTCTCTCCATTTCGTGAGATTCTCCGTCATGCGAGCGCCCAGCTGCATAAACGTTTCATTCTCCTTCCTCTTACAGGATTGAAACCTCTGCCGATAGGTTTCCGCAGTGAGCTGGTAGCGCGTTAGCAGTGCGGCCTTCAGACTCACATAGTTCTCCGCAGCTTCATCGCCTAGGGAGTTATACAACTCCGCCGCTTTTCCCGTAAGCCTAGTCGATACGCGAGTAGCCCAAGTGTCTTCTGCCCACTTGCATACGTTTGCCACACGTTCGAACCTACGCAGCCACGTAGCGATCTCTTCTTTAGTCTCATCGAAAAGAGGAATGGAAACCTTAAAGTTCGGATCCCCTCGACTCTCATCCGATTCCTCATTCATACTCGAATGTTCTTCATCCACTCGAGTCGTCGACCTCGCTCCCTGAGTCAACAATTGCATTCGCAAAGCATGCTCCTCTCTCTCTCTTCCCAATCTCTCTTCTGCTTCTACACGCTCTCTCTCTCTCTTTTCACTCAGCTCATCTTCCTCTCTCTCTCTCTCTCGCTTCTGTCTTTCTTCGCATTCCCACTGCTCTCGCTTTTGCCTCTCCTCAAACTCCCTCATCTGCCTCTGCTCACTCACTTGATTTTCCCTTTCAAGCTTCATTCTCTCGAGCTCCAATCACGCCAGATCAGCATCCTCCCTAGCTTAATGCTCGGCGACAAAGTTAGGTACAGCCGAAGCTTCTACATCAAGATCTAAGGCTAAACTCCGCCAGCGCTCTATCCTGTCCCTCCTGGACTCAGCAACTGACCCCCCAGCAATACCTTCCCCGGTCGCGCGTCCAGAACGAAGCTCCATAATCTCAAGCTTTCACAACCCGAGTGAAATAATCTAAGCAGCTAATCTCAAACACAAACTGCAAAGAAAATACACGAGCAAGCAGGATAATAACAACAGCAAACAACAAACATAGAAAATACCATATAATCAACCCGTCATCAGTGGTTCCGTGTTCCCCAAAGGTGTGGGCAGTTCGACAAAAATGAGATAATTTTCTCAAAAATTAGAAACTTAGACTACTATCCTGGGCAGGCTCGCTAACTTGTCGCGGTATCTAACAGCTATAATGTAGTTTTGCGATTCTACACCTTCAATCCTTCAGGAACGATGTAATCGCCCTGAAGGTGAAAGCTATTTGACACTCTAGAGTTTACAACTAAACTTAACTGCCACACCTTGGGGGACACCACAAACAATCAATCAATATCAGAACAACAAGGGATAAGGAACCAACTGAATCTGGTACAAAATAACAGTTTAATCAAGCACAGAACCCTTCCCCTCCTGCCCGAAGCAGTGAGGGGTGAACGCTAGCAGTGTTCAACAAAATAATGGTCAAACTCAAAACAATAACACTGCCTCAGCCCAGCAGAAGCAAGATGGCGATACTTCCGCTAACTACAAGCCTCTCCTCATCGACTCTTGGGCAGACTGCGCGCTTGCGCTCTGCTCCATGGCATGTAAGTAGGCTCCGCCTAACTCTATTCAAAGTCAACCCTTAAAACACAAGTAAGGTTATCCAGCGATCGAATCCAAGTCTGTCACAGTGTGAAACACGTCATTCAAGACTAGTGAATCAGATAGTACTTCACACTGCACCGTTGCATGTCTCCTTATTGCAACCCGCTACTGCACCCTTCATCACCTCGCGTGAATGAAAGTACATAAGTTCGACCACCTTACCCTCCAGGCTTCCCTGTCCGAGTTCGAATCCCCTCCCCTCGGAAATTTACAGTCTATTCTCCCACTAGACTCGTTTCGCCGCACGAAACAGTACTTGCACTCTGGACACCCAAACGTAGAGGAACCCAGTACACCTCCGTGCACTTGAAGAAGACCGTCCGTCGGCAGCACCCGGTACTTCCGCCCAGTGCTGGAAAGCAGAGCTTCTCGAAGCCCTTGGTGGAAAGCAGCGTCGCCAGTCCACCAATCCACCAACGTCCACGTCAGCAGCACACCATCCGTAAGATTCAGATACTCCACAAAGCCTATAACATATCGACCCATACCAATAAGCTACTATCTCTTTTTCCCCACAAATTCTTTCATTGAATTAATTGGAAATAGGGCGACCGCCCTTAACCACGTGTTCTGAAACAACCCCCCTCCTCGCTTCCCCCTGCGAGAAACATTTCGTTTAGAAAACCCATCCTGGCGTTAAAACGGAATTACACAAATTTACAATCCAGTATAAAAGAAGTTTATCCATTTCTACCAAAGAAACGAGTCTCATACTTTTAAACTTACTTATACCATCCCAGCAATTGAATTCTTTCCCACTGACATTTCAAACGGTCATTTACCCACATGGCAGAACGAGCGAAACAAGATTTCGTCCTTACCCCAACAAAGGCTGTGAAAACGCCGACAACTTCTCCACGTCCAGTACAAGACTAATTCCCTGAAGCTTCCTTGGCTGGCTGGTCTAGCCACCAAGGCAAGAAAAATGCGAAGACAAACTTCGCCCCAGACCACCTGTGGCCTCGGATCGCAGAGCTCATCGCCCACACGTCCTCCTTCATCTAGAGCGATGAACCCGTCTGCTAAACCGCGTCGCCCGGATCAAGAAACCTCCGTCGCGCGGTAGAGCACACCCAATCAGAGTGCTTAATTTTTCCGACCTCCAGCCCGTGCCAGGTCAATAGGTAATCCCCTTACAAAACGCTCACCCTCCCAGCACGTGCCTAGCTGAGATTTTCCCGCTCAAGCTATAGTGAGACATAACCCTAACCGTTATTTTGAAGAATACGGTGTCACCGTAATTAATCAACCCCCTGATCATTATCTCTAATCATACTATTGTCGCAATTCCGCGACACCAATCATCACAGCAGGATATACAGACTTTGAGGCATGTTCATGTAGAACATTGGTATCCATGCGCTGGATAATTATACACTACAGTGGGAAATATAGCCTTCATGGGAAGTCCTATGAATCATCCACTTTGACAAACTAGGTGAATCACTTGCATAAAAAGCCAAGAATCCACCTGGACATATAGACAATCCTCTGGGACATATGGTCTGCTACTGAGTGTAGTGGGAGGGGGGGGGGGTGAGGAGAGTGCGTCTTCTTGTAGCTTTCACTTGTGCAGGGTTGTTTTTGTATTGTTCTATTGTATACTTTTTGTGTGGTGACAGGGGGTGGGGGTGGGGTTACGTCTTAGTGGTCATGTCTCTGTCCATTTGTATTATTTATTGTCTTTATGTATTTGTCAGTCACTTAAAAGGGTGTGTGTGTGTGTGTGTGTATTATTCTTAGTTTGTACCTCTTTGTCAACAGTTCTTAAGTAGTAACTTTAACTGTTCATTGTACATTGCACCATTTACCAGTTAACCCTTTGGTTCCATGTGCAGTCTTATCTTTTGTCTGTGTGCAGCTGCGTGTGTGGCGTGAGTGAGGTACATGGGGCAATGTCCATATGTTTTTTGTATAAACGGCGTGTTAGGGTGTGTAAGCAATGCGTGCGTTTGGCTTTTTGTTTAGTTTCTTTTAGCCTTCATCACTTAGTTTTCCTCGTGCTCGTTTTTTAAATGATGTCACCTGGCGAAACAAATTACTGTGAACTGTAAACTATGAACTGTAGACAACAGCTGGCTGGATGTGCATGCCACTTCTGGCGACAGTGGGAAGCTAAACACAACAAAGTGATGACAGCTGAAAAAAGACACTGCTCACTAGACATGTAAGGTTAATGAATTGGTTCCACTCATACTCGTAACACTAGATCTTGTATATAGAGGAAAATACAGAACAAGCTATTTGGCACACTGTAAGGCAGAGATAGAGGCTTCCAAGGAGTTTGCCTGACCAGTAGTAATCAGCAAATTATGGATGAGCAAAGGAAAACCTCTGAAATCTGTATTGGTGATGCAATTATGACAGCAGAACAGTTGGAATGCTGCCTTCCAACCCAAGTTAACAAGTAATGGACCAGGACATTCAACAGATCGACACCTTTCAAAGGAAATCCTTGGTAGAGTAGCAGAGAGAGAGAGAGAGAGAGTAGTAGCAGCATATAATAGTGCACAACTTGCACAAAAAACTAATATACTTCGATAGTTGTGAAGAACACCCTTTGTTATCAAATCAGATGCCACAAGTAACAAATACAGTCACATCATTGATATATATTAGAGCTATATATCATGGCTCTAACTGCTGTCCAAAATATTGCTAATCTGTCTTCACAAAATGACAGTTTTCTTTTCATTGTAATCAATAAATACACTTGCAGGGAGTTAATTTCCCCCTTCTTTTAAAAATCTACTCTGGTGTGTTAGTTGCTAACTTTTAGAAGTGTCAAAATGAAAACGTGCCCAGTCTAGACTACCATATTGTGAGGCTGCGGCAGGGCAAGGCAAGGCAAGGCAAGGCTAGCAGAGGAGGAAAGGCAGCATCACTTGGTAAGGGCAGAGCATAGCAGCAAGTGAGGCTTCATGGCTAGCCATAACTACAGCCACACAGGTGCAAAAACCCAAAGATGTATACATGTGTCTCATAGAGATGGTGAAGAGTGCAACAGAAAATACATGTACAGATTCATTTGCACAGTGGAAAGAAAAGCTGAGAGAGGCAGTAAGACAGCCAGGCAGAGGTAGAACCACAGAGAGTGAGAGAGAGAGAGAGAGAGAGAGAGAGAGACAGAGAGAGAGAGACAGAGAGACAGAGACAGAGACAGAGACAGACAGCAGAGGTAAATAAGCTCATTTGCAGAATGCTTTGCTAGATAACAAAGTATTTTCAACAAAAACAACAGGAATAAAAACAAATATTTCTAAACATTAAGAAAGGCTATCAATAGAACTGAAAGGAAATGGTCAATGACTAAATCATTCAAAGGAGACCAAAAGCTGACATGTCAACAGAAAGGGTCTTCTCAAAGGTAAATAGTTTCAACACTGCACAGAAAGAGATTCAAGGAAGTACACAGACTACTCAGACTTCAAGACACTATATTCCTTCCAGTCTGCTTTATCCAAGAAATTATGACATTTTTGCAACACTTCAATTTACCCCCTTTCTTTACTGTTAAATTTTTTTTTGATTTGTCTGTGAAAATCACCCTACATGTCATTTAACACCCTTTCTCTTCAACATTCTCCACTTTGAAGAAACATGCCGTTTCAGGGCAACTTCTCTTTGTCTTTGCTCCATCTCACTTTAATAGTGCAAATGCATTTTCTGCTGATTTCCCAAATGAAAAAACTTTGGCAAACCATGGTCACATGTCTGCAAGCTTTAAGTCTGGGTATTCAGAGAAAACACAGGTCAACAAACTGGACAGTATATGGACACATAGTGCACAAACCTAGCTTCAAGGAAGAGTAAAGACTGTGCCAGATGGAAAGAGCAACACACTACAGCAAGGACACCCGATCGACAAAAGACAGGCTGCGAGAGCTACGCAACAGTCATCAAGGAGATTACACAGATAGTTCAACTTGCAGGAAAGATTGCCAAGCATTTCAACCAGATCAAGGAGCTGAAGTCAGTGGTCAGAAGACATTGAGAGATAAAGGTGAGAAATAATAGGTGACTGGTGAGAGAATCATAGGAGCAAGGAGGGAAAAAAACATTTAATAGGTAGAAACAGGATGTAACACAACGAAAGACAGAAGGAGCCAAAAGGGCTGTAAAATAGATCAGAACTGAAGAGCAAAGAACAGGAAAAGATGGATAATAAGGGTAGACAACACACATCAGAGTTAAAGGTATGGAATAAAGCAATGGAGATGAAGGAGAAAACAAAGGGAAGGAAAGGAGACTGGCAGGGCAGGTAAGAAAACCTCCAAAACCCCCAAAAAGCTGGGGGAAACAAAGAGCAAAAGAGAAAAATAGGCTTGGATGATGGCCAGAGAGAAGGCCAGAGAGCAACCAAACAGGGGAAAGACACCTGTAAAGACTGTTGAGAAGACAAACAAGGGAGGTAAGAAGGGTGGCCTGACCTCCGGTGCCCGTGCGGATGACGAGGCTGGTGCGTGGGGACTCGCCCAGCGCATTGACAGCCGAAATCTCCACTTGGTAGAAGGTCATGGTGGACAGGCCAGTCAGCGTGTAGCTCAGAGCCTCTCCAGTGGTTCTGGCCTCCTGCCACTCGCCCATCACCTTGCTCTCATCCACCATCCATGGCTCAGCTTCAGCGTCCAACACCATCACCTGTAAGAAAGAGCAAAAGCATTTCAATTTTCAATGTGTGCACATGCACATTACATATAAAATTATTTTCAAAACACAAATCAATGATACACAAAAATGATTTTGTATTAGGCAGAATCACCAGTCTTGTATGGCAGAATTCAAACATCATCATTTACATTTTTTTTAAATACATACAAAGAATGAATACAAATTTTTGTCACTCAGTGAGTTCAATCAGTGAGTGGCTAAGCCTATCATGCATAAGAACGCCATCCAAGATATATGCTGTAACAGCAATGGCTGCGGAGGATTTTCACTGAAGTAAGTAGAAATGTTTGGCTTTCAATCAAGTCACGTGTAGTCATCCAGTCTCTTGAGAGACAAGAGACAGAAACTTGACCTTCCTTTCCATAGTCAAAGGATGGGGCCCCTTCCACAGGAAAGAGGAGCAAGAGGAGAGAGAGCTTACTTGGCGGTAGCGGATGATGTAGCGGGTGAGCTCGCGACCACCAGTTTGGGGCTTGTTCCACTTCAGCTCAAAGGTGGGGCCCAAGTCTCCCTGCCGATTGGACATCACCTGCACAGCCTCCGGTGTGACTGCAGACATGCACAGTGTGATACTGACAGCTCGGCCTTGTCAAGTCACCAGTCCCCATTCGTCCCTCCACTACTTTCATCACAACAAGGAAATTTCTATGCAAATGCAAGTTGCCAGCACCCGTGCTTCACAATTCAAATATTATGTTAAAGTACTAAACATATCTTTAAAAATTACATTTCAGGCACATAAAATGAAATGAACTTGAGATATTCTCATTGAAACAAATATGCATACAAAGGATGGATGGATGGAGATTGAAGCCTTGTAGGCAAGTAAGGCCACAATGTTAATAACAACACCAACTTTTATCAATGTCTGAAATTTACTTTGCAATAGTGGAAACAACTCACTGAACATTTGCATAAATTACACTCTGAACTGTGAACTAGGTTCAAGTTCCATTGCCCATCAGCACACATGGAAAAAAACATTAACAGGATATGTGCTAAAAGCTGTACCAAATACTGAATATTAGTAGTTGAAAAAAAAATCTGTACCAAATACTGAATATGCAGTTGAAAAACAAGAAATATATATCTAACACTGAATATCTAGTGGTTGATAAACAATAAATCTGTACCAAATACTGAATATTTAGTGGTTGAAAATAAAGAAATCTGTACCAAACACCAAATATTTGGTGGCTGAAAAATACATCTGTACCAATACTGAATATTTAGTGGTTGAAAAACAAATCTGTACCAAATACTGAATATTTAGGGGTAGATAAACCCAAGTTTTGTCTCATTTGATAATTTAGCCTGGTTTTCTACGATTTAGAAAAAACAATATAAATAAGATTTGTTGATTCACAAAACACACACTTTTAACATCAAAATGTTACAAAAAATAATTCAAAATGTCAAACATGTCCTGCATTTGATTTGTAAATTCTCCAGCTGGGAGATTTTTGCAAGGAGGCAGTGACATCACACGGAAAAGACAGATGCAACAGAAGCAGCACAAACACTGACCCTGGACAGCACACACACTGACCCTGGACAGCACACACACTGCCCCTGGACAGCACACACACACTGACCCTGGACAGCACACACACTGACCCTGGACAGCACACACACACTGACCCT
>JAWQFJ010001364.1:174622-199622 GCA_034096865.1 Theodoxus fluviatilis
CACGCCTCCTGGAAAGACCTCATCTGTCCTTGCACCCATCCATCCATCCAATGTCTCACTACAACATGAAAGCCAGGGTACAGTTTTCCTTAATTAATTACGACGATAGCGCCAAGTTTACTCATGTGCAATCTCAAATGACAGATGCTGCCCCTTGATCTCTCCTTCTGCAGCACTCCTGCCTGTCTGGCAGTCTGCACCTCCAGGTATTCTCTTTTGCAATAGCTTCCCCCCTCTCTCTCTCTCTACCACCCCCCGAGGAGAATGGTATCTTCAGTCGCCTTTGTGCAACATACAATAACTTGTTTCCCTCCTCAGGATAGGCGGCTAGATGGGCAAGGCACCTCGCCAGTGGAAGCAACTTTATGATCCAAGCAGCCCTGAATACACCGCCTGCCAGCTCACAGCAACTGCAGTCAGATCCAAGCAGCCCTGAATACACCACCTGCCAGCTCACAGCAACTGCAGTCAGATCCAAGCAGCCCTGAATACACCGCCTGCCAGCTCACAGCAACTGCAGTCAGATCCAAGCAGCCCTGAATACACCACCTGCCAGCTCACAGCAACTGCAGTCAGATCCAAGCAGCCCTGAATACACCACCTGCCAGCTCACAGCAGCCCTGAATACACCGCCTGCCAACTCACAGCAGCCCTGAATACACCGCCTGCCAACTCACAGCAACTGCAGTCAGATCCAAGCAGCCCTGAATACACCGCCTGCCAGCTCACAGCAACTGCAGTCAGATCCAAGCAGCCCTGAATACACCACCTGCCAGCTCACAGCAACTGCAGTCAGATCCAAGCAGCCCTGAATACACCACCTGCCAACTCACAGCAACCCTGAATACACCACCTGCCAACTCACAGCAAATGCAGTCAGATCCAAGCAGCCCTGAATACACCGCCTGCCAGCTCACAGCAACTGCAGTCAGATCCAAGCAGCCCTGAATACACCACCTGCCAACTCACAGCAACCCTGAATACACCACCTGCCAGCTCACAGCAACCCTGAATACACCACCTGCCAACTCACAGCAACCCTGAATACAGCACCTGCCAACTCACAGCAAATGCAGTCAGATCCAAGCAGCCCTGAATACACCGCCTGCCAACTCACAGCAACTGCAGTCAGATCCAAGCAGCCCTGAATACACCGCCTGCCAACTCACAGCAACTGCAGTCAGATCCAAGCAGCCCTGAATACACCACCTGCCAACTCACAGCAACTGCAGTCAGATCCAAGCAGCCCTGAATACACCACCTGCCAACTCACAGCAACCCTGAATACACCACCTGCCAACTCACAGCAAATGCAGTCAGATCCAAGCAGCCCTGAATACACCGCCTGCCAGCTCACAGCAACTGCAGTCAGATCCAAGCAGCCCTGAATACACCACCTGCCAACTCACAGCAACCCTGATTACACCACCTGCCAGCTCACAGCAACCCTGAATACACCACCTGCCAACTCACAGCAACCCTGAATACACCACCTGCCAAATCACAGCAACTGCAGTCAGATCCAAGCAGCCCTGAATACACCACCTGCCAGCTCACAGCAACTGCAGTCAGATCCAAGCAGCCCTGAATACACCACCTGCCAGCTCACAGCAACTGCAGTCAGATCCAAGCAGCCCTGAATACACCGCCTGCCAACTCACAGCAACTGCAGTCAGATCCAAGCAGCCCTGAATACACCGCCTGCCAGCTCACAGCAACTGCAGTCAGATCCAAGCAGCCCTGAATACACCACCTGCCAGCTCACAGCAACTGCAGTCAGATCCAAGCAGCCCTGAATACACCACCTGCAAGCTCACAGCAACTGCAGTCAGATCCAAGCAGCCCTGAATACACCACCTGCCAGCTCACAGCAACTGCAGTCAGATCCAAGCAGCCCTGAATACACCACCTGCCAGCTCACAGCAACTGCAGTCAGATCCAAGCAGCCCTGAATACACCGCCTGCCAACTCACAGCAACTGCAGTCAGATCCAAGCAGCCCTGAATACACTACCTGCCAGCTCACAGCAACTGCAGTCAGATCCAAGCAGCCCTGAATACACCACCTGCCAGCTCACAGCAACTGCAGTCAGATCCAAGCAGCCCTGAATACACCGCCTGCCAACTCACAGCAACTGCAGTCAGATCCAAGCAGCCCTGAATACACCGCCTGCCAGCTCACAGCAACTGCAGTCAGATCCAAGCAGCCCTGAATACACCACCTGCCAGCTCACAGCAACTGCAGTCAGATCCAAGCAGCCCTGAATACACCACCTGCCAGCTCACAGCAACTGCAGTCAGATCCAAGCAGCCCTGAATACACCACCTGCCAGCTCACAGCAACTGCAGTCAGATCCAAGCAGCCCTGAGTACACCACCTGCCAACTCACAGCAACTGCAGTCAGATCCAAGAATCCCTGAATACACCACCTGCCAGCTCACAGCAACTGCAGTCAGATCCAAGCAGCCCTGAATACACCACCTGCCAGCTCACAGCAACTGCAGTCAGATCCAAGCAGCCCTGAATACACCACCTGCCAGCTCACAGCAACTGCAGTCAGATCCAAGCAGCCCTGAGTACACCACCTGCCAACTCACAGCAACTGCAGTCAGATCCAAGCAGCCCTGAATACACCACCTGCCAGCTCACAGCAACTGCAGTCAGATCCAAGCAGCCCTGAATACACCACCTGCCAGCTCACAGCAACTGCAGTCAGATCCAAGCAGCCCTGAATACACCGCCTGCCAGCTCACAGGAACTGCAGTCAGATCCAAGCAGCCCTGAATACACCACCTGCCAGCTCACAGCAACTGCAGTCAGATCCAAGCAGCCCTGAATACACCACCTGCCAGCTCACAGCAACTGCAGTCAGATCCAAGCAGCCCTGAATACACCACCTGCAAGCTCACAGCAACTGCAGTCAGATCCAAGCAGCCCTGAATACACCACCTGCCAGCTCACAGCAACTGCAGTCAGATCCAAGCAGCCCTGAATACACCACCTGCCAGCTCACAGCAACTGCAGTCAGATCCAAGCAGCCCTGAATACACCGCCTGCCAACTCACAGCAACTGCAGTCAGATCCAAGCAGCCCTGAATACACCACCTGCCAACTCACAGCAACTGCAGTCAGATCCAAGCAGCCCTGAATACACCACCTGCCAGCTCACAGCAACTGCAGTCAGATCCAAGCAGCCCTGAATACACCACCTGCCAGCTCACAGCAACTGCAGTCAGATCCAAGCAGCCCTGAATACACCGCCTGCCAACTCACAGCAACTGCAGTCAGATCCAAGCAGCCCTGAATACACCACCTGCCAACTCACAGCAACTGCAGTCAGATCCAAGCAGCCCTGAATACACCACCTGCCAGCTCACAGCAACTGCAGTCAGATCCAAGCAGCCCTGAATACACCACCTGCCAACTCACAGCAACTGCAGTCAGATCCAAGCAGCCCTGAATACATCACCTGCCAACTCACAGCAACTGCAGTCAGATCCAAGCAGCCCTGAATACACCACCTGCCAGCTCACAGCAACTGCAGTCAGATCCAAGCAGCCCTGAATACACCACCTGCCAGCTCACAGCAACTGCAGTCAGATCCAAGCAGCCCTGAATACACCGCCTGCCAACTCACAGCAACCCTGAATACACCACCTGCCAACTCACAGCAACTGCAGTCAGATCCAAGCAGCCCTGAATACACCACCTGCCAGCTCACAGCAACTGCAGTCAGATCCAAGCAGCCCTGAATACACCACCTGCCAGCTCACAGCAACTGCAGTCAGGCTGCCCCTATCTCTTCCCATCATTCCTTTTTGACTTGTTCCTTATGGAATAATCAAAAATGCTTAGCACCATTCACTTTTTTTTCCAGCTTTACACAGAAAATGGTTAGGCATGTGGAGTGTTGGTTGTCACACGTGGTTGTCATGGCAGCACTGAAGACTTACTCTTGGCAGCTGTAGCAGTCTGGGGCTGGGAGGCTCCCTCAGGGCGGTACTCAATGATGTACTCTGACACCACCTGATCCCCGTCCTGCACGGGTGGCGACACCATGAGTTCAATGGAGGTGGGCTTGATGTCACGGGCTTGCACCATGGGCTGGCCAGGGGGATCTGCCAATAGCAAGCAACAAAGTACAGTGGCGGAGAAAAAGAGATTTAGAGGGGGGAGAGAGATAGAGAGAGAGAGAGAGAGAGAGAGAGAGAGAGAGAGAGAGAGAGAGAGAAAGAGAGAGAGAGGTGGGGGGGTGGTGGTGGTTGGGCTGGGACAGGGATGTTCCTAATTCAGAGCAATGCACTCACAATATGTCAGATAAAGTTTCAAACTTCAGGCGGAGGTCCAAACTCCTGCTCTCTTGGTGGCTGTTTGAGTGCTTCAAGCACAAAAAACTTCAGTTCTTACAACTTGTCACTTTAAATTTGGACAGCAAATGATAAAAACACCCTCATTGAAATCCTGCACAGGGAAGAAGACATCGGTGTCATCGCATGTGGGACCACAAGCCAAACTCGCATGCACAGGGGTGTCTGTACACAGGGCAGGCCAAGGTAGCAGCAGCAGGATTTGGAACTGTCTTGTTGGGGCTGGCGTTTCCTATCAAGGCTGGCCAGACGCTCCACTTCAAAGACCTTGGGGCCTGTGTGGGTGAGAGCTGCCTCCAAATGCTGCAGTCAGCAGTCAAGGCTTCCCACCTGATGACAAGAATGTTGCAGGACCGCAGTGTGTTTTTGAGCGTGTAATAGTAGCCTCTGGTTGGACCGCCTTGCTAATGTGTGCCATACGTCAGTTCAGCACAGAGGAGTTGCTTTGGTACATGCTGTTGTCCACCTCAGCTGGGCCGGCATGATCAAGGCCTCTATGCCTGGTAGTTTGGCATGTCGGAGTACCTCCTGGTTGGTCATTCCATCTTCCCAGCTGATGTTCAGGATCTTGCGGAGGTGAAACTGGTGGAGCTGATTAAAAATGCCGGCGGTAGCAAGTCCATGTTTCGAAGCCTTACAGCAGAGATGAGAGTTTGACAGCTCTGTAGACAGCTGTCTTTGTTTTGGTGGAGATGTTGTGCTCCTGCCAAACTTGGGTTCAGAAGCACCTTAAGGAGCAGCTCGCCTTGGACAATCGACAAGAAATCTTGCTATCGAGGCTGCCATTTGATGAGAGGGGACTGCTGAGGTAGGTGAAGACCTCAACATTATTGAGGACTTGTCCATTGATCTTGATGGAGGGTTGCAGCTTTGATGTTCCAGGAGATGTTTGTGTCATGACCTCTGTCTTCTTGATGTACGCACAAGCAGGCATGCACACACACACACACACATACGTGCACACACGCAAGCCAATCCTACCAGCTTTCCTTAGAGTCAGGGTGACGTTGGAGCTGCCAAAGTGGTTGGTGGCAGAGCAGATGTATCCCCCATACAGGAAGTCCATGCCTGTTTTCACATCCACCTGCAAGCAGATCCACCACCATGGGCTATTAACCATAATGTTTAATTGAAAGACTCCCCCCCCCAAAAAAAAGGTGTATCTCTTCTTTCAAGAACGTCATCCCACAGCCCATCTCAAGCATCAATTGGGAACATAGTGCTTACATACAGCAATTCATTGCTCAGATCTCAACCTCGGCTTTCATTTCACTTTACCACAGATCCAAGGGTCACCATCAAATCTGTTATCAAATCTGTTATCAAATCTGTTATCAACACCTGATAAAATACACAGCGACAAGATGCACACAGTCAGGTATCTGTCTCTCTTCGTGTCTATCACCTAGTCTCTGCAAAAGGCTGATCATGGCCCACTAATTGGGGGTGAAAAGTAAAGCAGTCGGAGACCCAGATATGAGTGATGGTTGCATCATGAAACTCATACTTTTACATGGGAAGCTGGAGTTGGAAGAGCAACATTTTGAGACTCACACTCAGCATGCTGGTGATGCGGCGGATGCCAAGTTCCTGGGTCATGGCAAAGGTGTCGTTTTCAGTGATCTCTGCTCCGTTGTGTATCCACTTGAAGGATGGCCTGGGGTGGGCATCAGCCACGCAGCTGATCACTGTGCGGTGGCCACCCCAGCCAAAGAACATGATGCCATACAGGTCAGTCTGCTTCTCAAAGTTTGGCTGGACTGCAAAGACAGCAAAAGAAGGAACTCGGCATCACCAATGGCATGAACACATGCATGCAGTAGTAGGCGGAAACCCTCCCACAGGACTGAGTGTGGGCTATACGACTAATGGTTTCATGACAAGGACTGCCCCTGGGATCCTGTCGAACCAGATTTAATTCATCCCATTGTGTTTTTTTCATCTTCAGCTGGCTGGCCTTCCCATGGAGTTTCCACTTGTTTCTCTTGCTTCACTACCTCTAATGTCTGTTGGTCCCCCATAATCTAATCTAATTTACATACATATCCTGGCTTTAAGTATGATCACATTTGCTCTGGAAGATTTGTGTGTGTATGTTCGTATCAGTGTGTGTGTGTGTGTGTGCATGCATGTGCACGTACATGCATGTGTATGTGATGATTTTGCCAGGAAACACCAGATGCAGCAGTAAGCTAGTTCAATGATCATGAAATGGTTAACAGCCCTTTTCCCTGTACAGTTCCCAGATCTGTGCGTGTTACTGAGTCAGCAAGGCAGGCTCACACTCCAAGATGATCTGGCCATTCTGGGAGGCATTGCCGGCCAGGTTTGTTGCCTCGCAGGTGTAGTTTTGGGTGTCAGAGGGCTTGAGAGCACCAAACCGCAGGCGGAGAGTGACCTCCTTGAACTGGCCCATGTCCCTCTGATTCTCCTCAACCACTGGTCCCCCCGTGTCCTGAGACAACATGACACATTTTATGCATCCACAATTTGAAAATCAAAGTCGCATTTCACTGACATTAGGCATTTGTACAAAAGAAACTTCCCCAAGCAAGACAACATGTTACAAACAAGGAGTTGTATAAAATGAATAAGAGGAAGTGATTGCTTTACCAGAGGTGAAAATAATACTGCACTTCTGGAATAGTTAGTGTTTCAAATGCATATGGCAGTTGGTATCAAAGATTGGTGGTATCTGTCTGTGTGGGTTTACTGCGAAGCACGAGTATGGAGTGGACTTCTGTGTGGAGGGGGTGATCTGCATTTCTCATGATGACATGATACGCTTCTTCTTCACCACAACGACTGAAAATAAAGAGGCATGCCGACGTCCACTTGTCTGTGTGCATAGACTGTAGAGTTACCAGGACTTGGAGGCTGAGGGGCCAAGTTTCTCAGGAGGAGAGACTACGAGGGTATTCTTGCTTTAGAGAACTTAACAAAAACTGTGCCGGTGACAACTCTGTGAGGCTTAGAAATGTCAAACAAGGGAAAACAGCAAACAAAACGGAAATGTGAGGCTTAGAAATGTCAAACACGGGAAAACAGCAAACAAAACGGAAATGTGAGGCTTAGAAATGTCAAACAAGGGAAAACAGCAAACAAAACGGAAATGTCAAACAAGGGAAAACAGCAAACAAAACGGAAATGTCAAACAAGGGAAAACAGCAAACAAAACGGAAATGTCAAACAAGGGAAAACAGCAAACAAGGGAAAACAGCAAACAAGGGAAAACAGCAAACAAAACGGAAATGTCAAACAAGGGAAAACAGCAAACAAAACGGAAATGTCAAACAAGGGAAAACAGCAAACAAGGGAAAACAGCAAACAAGGGAAAACAGCAAACAAAACGGAAATGTCAAACACGGGAAAACAGCAAACAAAACGGAAATGTCAAACAAGGGAAAACAGCAAACAAGGGAAAACAGCAAACAAGGGAAAACAGCAAACAAAACGGAAATGTCAAACAAGGGAAAACAGCAAACAAAACGGAAATGTCAAACAAGGGAAAACAGCAAACAAAACGGAAATGTCAAACAAGGGAAAACAGCAAACAAGGGAAAACAGCAAACAAGGGAAAACAGCAAACAAAACGGAAATGTCAAACAAGGGAAAACAGCAAACAAAACGGAAATGTCAAACAAGGGAAAACAGCAAAAACAAAACGGAAATGGCACAGCAGATGAGCATTTCCTGCCAAGCAGACAAGATTCCCCTCAGACCTACCCCGCCAGAGGAGGCATAGGGGGTCTGCATGTCAAATCGGCGCCAAGTCATGGTGGGGGCAGGGTCACCAGTGGCAACGCAGACCAGTTCACCAGGGTCACCCTGCTTCTTGTCTGTGGAGTTCTGCACACTAGTGATCACGGGAGGCACTGGCAAAAAGAAAAGCACATTCATTGACACAATGTGAATGTGAGGCAAATATGCTGCATCGAGGTTACGAGGCCATTCTGCAAGGGCACTGTTTCGGTGATTTTTGATGACGATATAGAAAACAATTACTCTGACAGAGGGACAAAAGATTTTTTTTATACTGGGAGAGAGAGAGTAGGAAACCTTGTATCAACAAATAAACAATGCCTCATCATCATCAATTGTCTACAGATTCTTGCTAATCCTTCCTAAGAACACACACGCACACACACACACACACACACACACACACACACACACACACACACACACACACACACATGTATACACCACACTCATATCACTGTCACTTAGACACTTACACACACTCACAAGCACAACACACACTCCCAAGCACAACACACACAAACACAGCACACACACACACACACACACACACACACACACACACTACACAAACACACACACACACACTACACAAAACACACACACACACACACACACACACACACACACACACACACACTACACAAAACACACACACACACACTACACAAAACACACACACACACACACACACACACTAACACACACACTCTCTCACACACTGACATTCCCTGAAATCTTCAGTGCTCTTCTCTTTCCTAAGTTTGCAAAGAAACAACTTGCAACATCACGAAGGAGGAGGATGGAGGCTCCACCACACCTTGGTGCAACTTAGGGCGACACATGCAACTTAGGGCGACTCATGCACCCCAGGCAAGATTGTGGACACCTGCACCCCAGGCAAGACTGTGGACACCTGCACCCCAGGCAAGACTGTGGACACCTGCACCCCAGGCAAGACTGTGGACACCTGCACCCCAGGCAAGACTGTGGACACCTGCACCCCAGGCAAGACTGTGGACACCTGCACCCCAGGCAAGACTGTGGACACCTGCACCCCAGGCAAGACTGTGGACACCTGCACCCCAGGCAAGACTGTGGACACCTGCACCCCAGGCAAGATTGTGGACACCTGCACCCCAGGCAAGATTGTGGACACCTGCACCCCAGGCAAGACTGTGGACACCTGCACCCCAGGCAAGACTGTGGACACCTGCACCTCAGGCAAGAGGTCCTTCATCAGCTGACCTAGCTGGCTGGAACTCTCTTCCCAACTGAGAAGTTCTTCTCTCATTAACTTCAGAAGATAACAGAAGACAAGCAGCTTTGAAGATTATTTTTTTTTACATGTTCAACAGAGTTTTATGAGTGATCTTTTTGAAAGCAAATTGACAGAAGTGATGATGATGATGATGATGATGATGATGATGATGATGATGATGATGATGATGATAACTTACCCATGACATCAATCTCAGCTTGAGCGTTGGCAGAGCCTTCTACGTTAGTGGCATCGCAGATGTAGGTGCCCTCATCGTCCACGGTCAGCATTTTGATAGTCAGCTCTCCCTTGATCTTGTCCACTACATACTTGGCTCCATCTAGCTGCAACTTCTGACCATCCTCCATCTGTGGACAGAGTGGCAACATTCCTCTGTGACAGCAATTTGGCACAGGTGACAGATGATCCTACACTGCACAAGCCTGTCAGCCAATGGGTGCACAAGCACGAGTGCCACAGATCTGTTTACCCATAATTCATTCATAAGAAAGATCAAAGAGTCAGAAAATGAGGAAGATTTTACAATCAACGGTTGAAACTGTCAGTAAACACTCTCGGTCGTGTTTAAGATAAATCAGTGAAGAAATAAAGTTATCCAAAAAATAGTCAAGATCCGCACTTTGTATGGCCACTCTGTAAAAGTAAACGCCTCTGTGAATGCAGGCACATGACTAGCTGGTTAGTGGCTGATAGTTTGACTACCTATCTTGATGTTCTGCTCCTCTTCAAAACTGATTACTTTTATCCATTTTCCACATCTTCTACATCTCATAAAACTGTATTATTTTGCCCCCACCTTTCACTGCCCCTCCATCTCCAAGTTTCTCCATCCATCTATTTAACCCTCCTTGAATTAGGCTGAACAACAGCCATCAATCCAGTCTCATTCCTCTACTGTCCCCATCTGTCCATCCCTTATTCCTGTGTCTACATCTCACCTTGTAGAAGACGAAGGTTGGCTGGGGTTCTCCAGTGGCCTGGCACAGCATGGTGAGGGGGTGGCCAGCAATGGGGTTGCGGTGGTGCAGGGGGATGGTGATCCTGGGGGGCACCATCACCTCCACATTGATGGGGACATTCTTGATGTCCCCCTTGGAGATGATGGTGGCCCGGCAAATGTAGTCCCCATTGTCAGCCTTGGTGATGTTCAGAATTTGCAGCCCTTTTGGCACCTGACGGTAGCGTGGTCCTGAACCAGGGAAGAGCACAGAGGAAGGTAAAACGGGAGAACATGGCAAATTGCACTGTTGAGGTTCTGACACTAACCTTACCCTGGCGTCCTATTTAGGGTTGTTAGGCCATCAGTGCTGCTTATATAATACTACACTGCACTGCACCTATATACTCCATGTCGTCCAGGAGTAACGAATCGCTACAATGATAGTAACCATGATAACCAAAAAAATTTGTTCACAGATCTTCATCATTTGATTTTACCTACCCACAAACCAAATTTCAGTCAAATCGGAGCACTTTGAGTTTTCGGCGGCCATCTTGTTTGTGCCCACTTCCGGTTACCATGGCAACACCATTTTTTTAAACCCCACCATGACCTGACCCCGGCCCACACCTAACCCCATTCCAAGTTTCAAGTTGATGGGAATAAAACTGTGGAAACATATAAGTGTCACACAGACAGACACACACACACACACACACATCTCAATTATATATATAGAGATTTCGCGTACATTGATACCAAATTGTGCGATGTCTGTCCCAAATTCGCCAGGCGAGTAAACAGAGTACCATAAAACTCGCCCGTTGCCGCCTCGGCTGGAAAAGCGGGATTTTCAAGTTCGCGCGGCTTCACTATATCTCTATGTTTTGGTGTGGCGCATTAAAAATGCTAATGCTTTAATGATAAACATACATTTAATTAAAAGAAGAAAGAAAGTTCTTTATTTCTGTTTAAGTTACACATCTGTAGTACTTGTGTAAGCCAAACACAGCCCCCGTGAAAATCGTTAATTTTGGCTGTTTTGCACGTTAGATCACACTTTTGTGCGGCGCTGCCACTACCTTATAAAATGACATTTAAAAAGATGGGAAACGTGGAGAATTCAGTGTATTGAAAGAGCATGTTACAGCCACATAGAGAAATCCTAAGTGTTGCAGAATTTTGCAGACAGTTGGATAGTGCAGTGGTATTCTATTCTGGTCAGGAAATGACATGTAAGTAAAGTCTGCCTTTACCTCAAATTTGATGAAAACAACCTTTATGTTATCCAAGAAAAGCCAGTTTTGAACATCATGCACTCCAAGACTGTGCAGCCTTGACTACAGAATGGCAAATCCAGATCAGGAACTATATTTGTAAAGAATTTGGAAAAATCGTATAGTAATTAGTATATGAGAAAATTGCAATGTTCAAGTTTGTTGCACATGTACACATGCACAAACATAAACACATGTGCACGCGCACACACACACAGACACACACACGATGAAGCATCATTACAGAGATGCACTTTGTTTAAACTTATCAGCAAATTTGGACATTTATCCCCAGAAGGCATCTTGCCATTCATTCCATTCCCTGTGACTTCTTTTCTCCAAGAGTCATCTCCATCCTGCATCAACAAGAAGAAAGACCAACACCTAGAATCACCAAGATAGAAAGACCAACACCTAGAATCACCAAGATAGAAAGACCAACACCTAGAATCACCAAGATAGAAAGACCAACACCTAGAATCACCAAGATAGAAAGACCAACACCTAGAATCACCAAGATAGAAAGACCAACACCTAGAATCACCAAGATAGAAAGGCATGACACCTAACCCTCCCCCAACTCATCTGCTGACCTCTGATGTCAGACCGGTTGGAAAAGAACCACTGGATGGTGGGAGTTGGGTTGGCAGTGACCTCGCACAGGATGAGGGCATCCGTGTTGATCTTGGGCGTCTGCTTAGCTGGGGCACTCACAACCGTGATGGGCCCTGAAATGTAACACAAACCTCAATTACATGAAACAAGAATGAAGGCATTCGGGGCAGGGACAGGGACAGGGAGAAGGAGGTAGGGAGGGTGTTTAACGGCCTATCAGCCTTTGTAGGCTATGTAAGGCCATCAAGCACAAAAATCACTTGAACACATTAGAGTACGAAAATCAAGTCAAGGTGTCCCTAGTTATTCGCCTCATGAATCGTGTAGGGAGACGCAGTGGGTCAATTCTTATCCCGAACCCACAGGAGGCCAGGGAGAGGGAGAGGGACAGGGAGAGAGAGGGAGAGGGAGAAGGACAGGGAGAGAGAGGGAGAGGGAGAGGGAGAAGGAGAGAGACAGGGACAGGGAGAGGGAGAGGAAGAGAGAGAGGGACAGGGAAAGGGAGAGGGAAAGAGAGAGGAAGAGGGACAGGGAGAGGGAGAGAGAGAGGGACAGGGACAGGGCGAGAGAGGGAGAGGGACAGGGAGAGAGAGGGAGAGGGATAGGGAGAGGGAGGAAAAAGATGAGGGGTTGGAGTGAGGATGAGGTGAGACTGAGAGAGGAGACTGACTGACTGAAATTTTACAACCTATCAAAAACGAAGCCAGAGATCAAGAAACTATCGGCCTCAACATATGCACAAATGCATGAGCACTTGCCCACACATAATCTCCAGATCTCTCTCTTTTACTTACTGTAAATTTTGAGGATGACAGACTTCTGCTGCTGCTGCCCCTTGATAGTAGCACGACATGTGTATTCTCCTTCATCCCCGTCCTCCATGGCGGCAAAGGTCATCATCAGTTCAGCCTTCCTTCGTTCTGCATTGGGCCTGAAAGTGGATAAACAGCATCAATGCAATGAGCACATCCATAATAATAAATGCCAAGATTTCACCACTATAACTCCCTCCCAACAACAAAGCCTCTACAGTAATGAAACCCAAACCAAAGCCCATCCCACATTCACTCACTGGCACCCATCCTGCACCCATTTCTGCCCAATCAATCAACTCATCTGGAATCCCAACTAACCAAAACTCCACTCATTCCCATCAATCTCAATTTCCACTCATCTGAACCCAACCTCCAGTTACCTATTCCCAACTTCCACTCACCTTAACCAACCTTCACTCGCCTACATTCAACCCAGCCTTCAATTGCCTCCATTAATTCCAACCTCCACTCACCTAAACCCAACCTCTTCTCACCTCAATCCAACCTTCCCTCACCTCAGCCCAACCTCCACCCATCTCAGGCCAACCTCCACTCACCTCAGCCTAACCTCCACTCACTGCAGCCCAACCTTCCCTCACCTCAGGCCAACCTCCACTCACCTCAGGCCAACCTCCACTCACCTCAGCCTAACCTCCACTCACTGCAGCCCAACCTCCACTCACCTCAGCCCAACCTCCACTCACCGCAGCCCAACCTCCACTCACCGCAGCCCAACCTCCACTCATCTCAGCCCAACCTCCACTCACCTCAGCCCAACCTCCACTCTACTCACCTCAGCCCAACGTCCATTCACCTCAGCCAAACCTCCATTCACCTCAGCCCAACCTCCACTCACCTGAACCCAACCTCTGCTCACCTCAGTCCAATCTCCACTCCACTCACCTCAGCCCAACCTCCTCTCATCTCAGCCCAACCTCCACTCACCGCAGCCCAACCTCCACTCACCGCAGTCCAACCTCCACTCACTGCAGCCCAACCTCCACTCATCTCAGCCCAACCTCCACTCACCTCAGCCCAACCTCCACTCTACTCACCTCAGCCCAACCTCCATCCACCTCAGCCCAACCTCCATCCACCTCAGCACAACTTTCATTCCCCTCAGCCCAACCTTCATTCCTCTCAGCCCAACCTCCACTCCACTCACCCCAGACCTACTGTCATTCCCCTCAGACCAACCTTCATTCCCCTCAGCCCAACCTTCATTCTCCTCAGTCCAACCTCCACTCACCTCAGCCCAACCTCCACTCCACTCACCTCAGCCCAACCTTCATTTCCCTCAGCTCAACCTCCATCCACCTCACCTCAGCCCAACCTCCATCCACCTCACCTCAGTCCAACCTCCATCCACCTCACCTCAGTCCAACCTCCATCCACCTCACCTCAGCCCAACCTCCATCCACCTCACCTCAGCTCAACCTCCATCTACCTCACCTCAGCCCAACCTCCATCCACCTCACCTCAGTCCAACCTCCATCCACCTCACCTCAGCCCAACCTCCATCCACCTCACCTCAGCCCAACCTCCATCCACCTCACCTCAGCCCAACCTTCATTCCCCTCAGCCCAACCTCCATCCACCTCACCTCAGCCCAACCTTCATTCCCCTCAGCCCAACCTCCATCCACCTCACCTCAGCCCAACCTTCATTACCCTCAGTCCAACCTCCCCTCACCTCAGCCCAACCTTCATTCCCCTCAGCCCAACCTTCATTCCCCTCAATTCAACCTCCATTCACCTCAGCCCATCACTCACTCATCCACATTCCTAACCTCCCTGCTAAGCAGTGTTCATTCCTCTCCACTCCAGCCAACCAACCCACTCACCACTACCCACCCCCCATCCACTCCCAACACAGCCCCCACCCCCCATCCACTCCCATCACTGCCCCCACCCAGGGACAGCAGTGGAGAAGACCTACCTGGATGCAGAGGCACCAGAGTCTTCTCCATTCACCAGGACCTCGGTGCCATCCCTGCTGATCCACTTGTGGGTGCCAGGTTCTGCTTCAGGGGCAGTGCACATGAAGGACGCCCCATCCCCAACTCTCTTGACCTGCTCCCCTGCAGGGCTGACAGTCAATTCAAGTGCCGGCCGCACGCTAAGGGTTGCTAAAGAGGGAAACATGTAATAATGATCAACAAAACAATCCATCAAAAACACACACACAAATCACAGAATACCCAACCATGAAATGTGTCAAGTGAAAAAATGTACACAACTATAAAAAAGAGTACAAGTGACTAGTGAAAATGTCCTTATAATGGAAACTGATGTCTGGACGTGTGAAGCGAGAGATGCGTAGCATGAGAGTACTTTTTAAACAACTAAAACAAGCTCCCTCAAGGAATTAGGTCCTGAAATTATATGAACCAAGTCAGGTAAGAATCTGTGGACTGATCTGAGAAAATAACGACTCTCTACAGAACATAAGCCAAGGATTTTTTTTTTCTTCTTCTTTTTTTCTCTTTTTTTCTTCTTTTATTTCAACTGTACAGTGTGTGAGTGTTAGAATGCTCATTGTAAACGCCATGAGCTTGCCTATTAGGGAAGGTATGTGCGTAGAAATATTCTGTATTATTATTATTATTATTATTATTATTATTATTATTATTATTATTATTATTATTATTATTATTATTATTATTATTGATCTGCACTAAACTGCAAGACAACTGTCCCAAATGATACAAAGATCACCTGGTATCACAACATGAAGTAAACATACTAATACATGAATATCCATCAAGATTTTCACAGGAAATGCTCACAAGTTAACTCTATCTAGTTTAAGTGCAAAGAAGCTACCAAAAGTAGCCAAAGAAGGGTAGAGAAGGGTGGAAAAGGAATACCAGTCAAGGGTGGAGAAAGGCACTACAGGGACTTATAAGTTAAGATCATGATTTTTTTTAGTGCCAACATTTTCCTTCTACCCAGGAAAATAAATAACAGCTTTCACAACAACATTCACTCCACCTTAATGAACCTGTGTACATGTCAAGCACATCCACAGCTACAGAAGCAAAGACTTGTAAGATTTAAAAAAATTATTATTATTTGTTTAACCTTCTATTCATGGCCTGTTACTTTCCCCATCCATCATCCATGCATCAATCCTGTGACAAGATCTTTTTCAGGACTTTTCACACAGTTTTCAGTGTATACATCAAGGCAGGTATGCTGAGTATTGAATGATCATGAGGACCATTCAAAGAATGAAGAACATCGATGGACGTTTTCGCAAGTGTTATCCCATTGTTTTTACATTCATCACATTCTTGGATGACTTAAGCACCTTTCTGGACACATTGTCTGAATTATAACATGCTCACCACAGCAGATGTCAAACACAAGGCCTATGCCCTTGTCATAAGGAGCTGGTAAGCAGTGAAGAGCAGGAGATGGCTTGCTGGATGTCTGGGAAGCTTTGCTGTTTACCCATTGCCAGAAGGGTGGTCTGAATCTGTGAAAGTGTCCAAGCTGATGAGTGACTCAGCTGCTCAAGCGCACAGTTTTGCTTTGTAGCAGCTCTTTAGTTCTAATTGAGACTGCTGTACTCCAAGCAAGCCAGCTCTGCAATGGGTGTTAAGTTCTAACTGAGACTGCTGTACTCCAAGCATGCCAGCTCTGCAATGGGTGTTAAGTTCTAACTGAGACTGCTGTACTCCAAGCAAGCCTGCTCTGCAGTGGGTGTTAAGTTCTAACTGAGACTGCTGTACTCCAAGCAAGCCTGCTCTGCAGTGGGTGTTAAGTTCTAACTGAGACTGCTGTACTCCAAGCATTAGCCTGCTCTGCAGTGGGTGTTAAGTTCTAACTGAGACTGCTGTACTCCAAGCAAGCCTGCTCTGCAGTGGGTGTTAAGTTCTAACTGAGACTGCTGTACTCCAAGCAAGCCTGCTCTGCAGTGGGTGTTAAGTTCTAACTGAGACTGCTGTACTCCAAGCAAGCCTGCTCTGCAGTGGGTGTTAAGTTCTAACTGAGACTGCTGTACTCCAAGCAAGCCTGCTCTGCAGTGGGTATTAAGTTCTAACTGAGACTGCTGTACTCCAAGCAAGCCTGCTCTGCAGTGGGTGTTAAGTTCTAACTGAGACTGCTGTACTCCAAGCAAGCCTGCTCTGCAATGGGTGTTAAGTTCTAATTGAGACTGCTGTACTCCAAGCAAGCCACTGAGTGCTCTGCAATGGGTGTTAGTGCCTACAGCCTTCACTGAGCTGCACTGCCAAGTCTAAATCTGTAGTCAGTGTGCAGAATCTGGAGTTAGTGTGTTGTTAAGCCAATTCACTGGACTTTTCTCTGCCACGTGCAAGGCAAATCTAAGGTACATTTGTAGTCTTCTTTGGGTTGGCTGCCTGGCTGTAATCTTGTCCAAAACTAAAAGGACAGTGTGGCCCCATTTCCTCCATGCATCCATGAGGGTGTGGCTGACATTTGAACCCCCTGTGCTGGGGACAGTCTGGCTCTTTAGCCAAAGGGCGGAGCACCACTGAGGACCACAGCCTGCTTCCACCTTGTCCCATTTCCCACCTTATTTCCTGTGCTGACCTTTCATCTCCCCAGCCTTGGTTTTTGGACTTGCAGCAGTGGATGAGTAGGGGAGGAGGAGGAGCAAAAGCTGCGTGTGAATGTTTTTGTGTGTATATACATTAATTGTAATTGTATGTAAGTAGGTGTGCATAGCGCCAAATGGCATGCCTGACAAGAGTGCACGCCTGTGTAAATGTGATAACAAAAATAAGCTTTTGGCGATCACACGAGCGAAAGAAAGAGTAAGATAAGCAACAGAGAACAATGAAGACACAGGAAAAGTCGCACCCAACAACAATAATCGTCAGTATATTCTCTGATCATTTTATTGATGAATATTTCATATCGTGTTTGTCTCTATTTCTCATTTAACTTTTCATTTCTCTTGCTCATTGACAGATAAGTAAATGCAGACCCGATGATGGACATGGTCACACAGTCAGACCATCTACACAGGCGTACCTGCCAGGACCTCCTCGCAGTAGGCGCCAGAAAAGCCAGCGGGGCAGACACACGTGACGGTGGAGCCTCGCTGCCGACACGAGCCGCCATTTTGACAGGGCCTAGTGGTTCCCTCGCACACATGCGTGGTGTTGTCTGCAAAACCAAGGTGAAGGCGTAATGTCTATACTGGTCGATGCATTCAACATTGGCAGAAACATTTTATAAAAAGATTTCAGTTGGTTATTTCTTATTCCATGAGACACAAATGTGTGTTATGCTTGCTGTCATACGAGCTTTGGATTTCACGCATAACATACAAACACGCACGTTTGCAGGCACGCACGTGCGCATGCATTCATTTTCTGTCTGTCTGTCTGTCTGTCTGTCTGTCTGTCTGTCTGTCTGTCTGTCTGTCTGTCTGTCTGTCTGTCTGTCTGTCTGTCTGTCTGTCTGTCTGTCTGTCTGTCTGTCTGTCTGTCTGTCTGTCTGTCTGTCTGTCTGTGTCTGTCTCAGTGTCTGTCTGTCTGCCTGCCTGCCCCCCCTCTTTCTCTCTCCCTCTCTCTCTCTCTTTCTCTCTCTCTCTCTCTCTCTCTCTCTCTCTCTCTCTCTCTCTCTCTCTCTCTCTCTCTCTCTCTCTCTCTCTCTCTCTCTCGCACGCCCACACGTCCACAAACAAAGCTCTTGTCGTCAATGAGGCATTTCCTTTTTGCAACGGAAGTTTTGTGGCAGACAAGAACGAAGTAAAAATGCAATTATTCAAGCAACAAAATGTTTAGAAGATAACGAACAGCAGCAGCGACAAAAGTGAGCAGCAGCAGCTGTAGTACTCGTCACGCTAGTAGCAGTCGCTCTTAAAGAACCAAACCCTGAAGGGGATCCAGATGAAACAAGAAGAGCAAAGCCCATACGACTCACATGCTTGACCTTGACCTTTACATGACCTTGACCTTCATGTGACCTTCAAGGTCAATGTCAAACAACTAAACCTAGCAATGACATCATATACTAAGAACTGCTTTACACATTTTCCCTACCAAAGTACATGTGACCTTGACCCAAGGTCAAGGTCATCCAAGGTCATGCAACACAAAGCTGTTAATTCAAGACATAGGAAGCACAATGGTGCATATTGGCACTTTCTACCATGAGATATGGTCACTTTTAGTGGTTCACTACCCCATTTTGGTCACATTTCATAAGGGTCAAAGTGACCTTGACCTTGATGATATGTGACCAAATGTGTCTCATGATGAATGTATCACATGTGCCCCACATTATTATTAAGTTTGAAACAGTTATCTTCCATAGTTCAGGGTCAAGGTCACTTCAAAATATGTATACAATCCAACTTTGAAGACCTCCTGTAACCTTGACCTTGAAGCAAGGTCAATCAAACTGGTATCAAAAGATAGGAATTACTTTGCCCTATATACCATATATAGGTCAGGTATCCAATCTCAAAAACTTCAGAGAAAATTGGGAAAATATGAAAAATGGCTGTTTTTTAGACAACATTTATGGCCCCTGCGACCTTGACCTTAAAGCAAGGTCAAGTCACTATGTATGTTGTTGTACACCGTGTCATCCTACACCATCATGCCAAATTAGGTGTTGATAGACTTAATAGTCTCCGAGAAAAATCAAACGTTAAAGTTTTTTACAGACGCCCGGACGCCCGGACGCCCGGACGCCCGGACGCCCGGACGCCCGGACGGACGAAAAGGGTGAGTACATAGACTAACTTTTGCTTCGCATGTGAGTCAAAAGATGTTGGTCCTCATACAAGAACCGAAACCATGGCCTCTGGGTGAAAGGTGCTACTTCTACCACCACCACCACCACCACCACCACCACCACCACCACCGCCGCCACCACCGCCACCACCGCCGCCACCATCACCGCCACCATCACCACTACCACCACCGCCGACGCCGCCATCGCCACCATCACCCCACTATTTGTCGCTGCTAGAGCACGTACCAATGCAGGAAGTCAGGGGACCCAGGTAGGCCACCTGGGGCAGGGAGGCCAGAGTGGTGACCAGCTCCTTGCGCTGACACTGCAGTCCCAGACTATTCGTTATATACTCCATGCAGGCCAGGGCAGCGAAGGAAGGACTGGTGGTCAGGGAAGAAACAGGATGACGTGAATTTTATTGTTTCATTGCAGGGGGATTAGGACCACTACATTTATTTCCACGAAAAAAGAGACATCTCTAATTTGAAAGGATGTGCTTGTCTTTGTAAAAAAAAGCCCCATTTAATTCCCCCATATATGTTTTTCGTTAAACTTTAAGCCACAAACCCCGAAAGTTTTCAGGCTATCACATGTATATTTGGTTTCTTTCTAGCATGCATACTCCTTTCTCACTTAAATTATTTTACGCCGTGAGCATTTCTCACTCTCATTCACTTTTTTATGCACTCACTCATTACTCGCTCGTGCAATAATTTCCTCGGCGAAAGATCCACTCGAACGTCATTTTAGTTAATTTGGTTGTCCCAAGCTAGATCATCAAAATTGTGCTTACTTTCCTTGATTATCTTCCACTCACTCGCTGCTCCATTTACTCAGACTCATCTTTGCTTACGCGCACGCGTCTGAAGAGTTGACGTTTGGCAGGCTGCAGTTGTAATGTAGGTAGAAGTAGAACACATCCGAATCCATGCAGGGACTGGTTCGCCCTGCCTTGCTCGGCTCATGCACAGCTGCAAATGCAAAAACACAGGTTGGTTGTAGACTTGATACAGAAGCTAACTCCTCATGTCCTGTGTGCCCATGATTGCACATGGGTCTCCAAACATAACTTTAAGCGTTGAAATGGTATAAAACTACACTAATCGAGGTAGAGATCACATCAACAGCAGGTAAATGGAAAAATGGCAAGTGGTAACGCCTCTGTAATTCTACTTCGCCACGACAGTGTTCTTACAAAATGTAGTTCAGTGGTGTTTTTGGACTAAAAGAATAACTTGTGCAAACGTGTTCATGCAAAAACTTGTCAATGTAAAACTATTTCGGAGTTGTGGCTTCAGCGTCACAGGCGCGAGTTACGTAGAGGCGAGTCGCTTGCAAGCAGAGGCCGGCTTCTACGTGTGTGACAGTGTTTACATCTGCAGGTGTACAGGCTTCTACGTGTGTGACAGTGTTTACATCTGCAGGTGTACAGGCTTCTACGTGTGTGACAGTGTTTACATCTGCAGGTGTACAGGCTTCTACGAGTGTGACAGTGTTTACATCTGCAGGTGTACAGGCTTCTACGTGTGTGACAGTGTTTACATCTGCAGGTGCACAGGCTTCTACGTGTGTGACAGTGTTTACATATGCAGGTGTACAGGCTTCTACGTGTGTGACAGTGTTTACATATGCAGGTGTACAGGCTTCTACGTGTGTGACAGTGTTTACATCTGCAGGTGTACAGGCTTCTACGTGTGTGACAGTGTTTACATCTGCAGGTGTACAGGCTTCTACGTGTGTGACAGTGTCTACATCTGCAGGTGTACAGGCTTCAAGATGTATGACAGTCTCTACATCTGCAGGTATAAAGGCTTCAAGATGTATGACAGTCTTTACATCTGCAGGTGTAAAGGCTTCAAGATGTATGACAGTCTCTACATCTGCAGGTATAAAGGCTTCAAGATGTATGACAGTCTCTACATCTGCAGGTGTAAAGGCTTCAACATGTATAACAGTGTCTACATCTGCAGGCTTAAAGGCTTCAAGATGTATGACAGTCTCTACATCTGCAGGTATAAAGGCTTCAAGATGTATGACAGTCTTTACATCTGCAGGTGTAAAGGCTTCAAGATGTATGAGAGTCTTTACATCTGCAGGTGCAAAGGTTTCAATATGTATGACAGTCTTTACATCTGCAGGTGTAAAGGTTTCAACATGTATGACAGTGTTAACATCTGCAGGTGTAAAGGCTATCAACTGTTGACATATGTTGACACCGGCGTATGCTTGCCAGCAGCTCTCCCTAAGAAACTCGGCTCATGGAGGAGTGGCTATCGTTACACAGTGAGATATGACTCTTTAGTCCATTCAGAAGAACGAACGTAGAAAATGCCAAATCCGACTTCTATTTCATGTGTAATACCTTTACAGAACACTTCAGTCTCAGCAGATTATTTTGCATTGCAAATTAAACAAGACTTCTCAGCAACAAACCTGTTGTGGCTGAAGCATAGCAGTGAGGATCGACCATGGATGAAATGAATGGGATGAGATCGAGTTCAAACTCAAGCCTTAGATCCTGGCACTCGGAATAGGGGCTGTTCAAGGGAGGGGGGGAGGAGGGTGTGCGTGTGTGTGTGTGAACATGCCTCCAGAGTTTTAATCTTGTAAAGCTCACCACTGCTGCAGCTGTCCCACTCCCGCCTGCTGGTGGACAGTCTGATCAGCATGTCCTCTCCGTCCAGAGCGCCGATGACGTCCTGCACAGAACAGTCGTAGCCCTGGTAGTAAGCACCAATGGCACCGCAACCCAGAATGTCCTGAATCCGCCTGGAATTTCATAAGAAGGCGATGAATTCTTGCTGAGGACGGGAAATGATCTGGCCCCGATCTCGACATGAAAACATGGACAAAAACACGAGACAGGGAGTTGTTGCTGTTGGTATTGATGATGACAACTTTCACCTTTGTTTATTGCTATTTTCGGCCACAGGTATCACCGTTAAACTCTAATGATTTACATGTAAATGTACTCTCCGCAAATGTATGAAGAATTATTGTTTTGCAGGACAACAAATTCACCCATCCATCCACTCCACCGTCCATCCTTCCATCTATTCATCCATGCATCCATCCATCTCTCTATCTATCATCATCCATTCATCCACCCATCCATCCATCGTCAACCCATCTTTTCATCAACCCATCCATCGACGAATTCTTCCTCCCACCTACCGATCCAATTATTCATTCACTTACAGACGTACCCATTTATCCATCACTATACCATCCAGCTTTCTATTCATGTATCTTTCCATTATACTATCCACTAATTTTTCCATTCATCTATCCATCCATCATCCATCCGTCTATCGATCTGTCTACATATCCATCCATCCATCCATCCATCTATCCATCCACCCATTCACTCTTCCACCCACCCATCCATCCATCCACAATCCACTCACCCATTCATCCGGTCATCAATTAATCAATCCATTATCTATCCATACTCTCATCCATCCATCTATTCATCCATCCATGCATCAGTCATCCATTCATCATCTATCCGTCCATAATATATCCATCATGCATTCAACCGTCCGTCCATCCATCCATTTATCCATTATTCATTCATCAATTAATCATCCATCAATACATCCATCAAGCATTCTTGATGGATCATTCATTTATTCATGCATTCATCCGTCCATTCCGCCAACCATCCATCCATCTATCCGACCATCTATTTATTATTCATAATCCACTCGTCCATTCATACATCTACCCATCATCCACCTATCCATCCATCCAGTAGGCATTTATGCATGCAACCATCCCATACACCCATCCATTCACCCAACCACCCAACCATCTATCTATCCGTCCATCTATCCATCCTGCATACGTCCATCCAGCCTTCATTTATCCATACATTCTTCCATCCATCCACCCAATCATCATTCATCCATCCACCCATCAGCCGTCCGTCCATTCATCCATCCATCCATCCACTCGTCCACCCATCATTCATCCGTTCATTCATCCACCCATCCATCCATCATCCATTCGTTTAATCCTCTATCCACCCATCATCCGTCCGTCCATTCATTCACCCATCTATCCACCCACCCATCCATCCATCATCTATCCGTCCATTCACCCATCCATCCATCCATCCAACGTCCACCCATTCATCCATTCGTTCATCCGTCCATCCAATCATTCATCCAACCATCCATCCTTCCATCCATCGATCCATGTACACAGCAGTAGGAAATGTACAGGTAGTACGGGACCATGCACACCTGCAACGTTGCTGGCCCAGGCGTGATGGAGAGAGGAGGATGCTGGGAAGGCAGAAGCGCGTCACAACAGACGTGACCACCTGCACAGAGCACTGTGACAGCGTGGTCCCAGTGGGAACAGGAGTGGTACCACCCTGCTCAGGACCCTCTGTTGAAACGATGAACAGAGAATGGAACTTTATTCTTAGGCCACAGCCCATTCAAATATCTTAGTACAAAAGACAGCAACTCATCAACTGTACATTCTCCTCCAAATGTGAATGATTCAGCAGATTGCAACAATGTCATCAACACGAATGAGATGTGCGCGCGCGTGCGCGTGTGTATGTGCGTATGTGTGCGTGTGTTGTATGTGTGGGGATATGTGTGTGTGTGTGTGTGCGCGCGCGCATATGTGTGTGCTTTGTATGTGTGTATACGTGTGTGTGTTTCTGTGTGTGTGCTTACATTTGAGTGTGCGCGCGCGTGTGTGTGTGTGTGTGTGTGCGTGCATGCGCATGATTGTGTGTGTGTGTGTACGTGCATATACATGTATGTGTGCGTATGTGTGCGTGGGTATGTGTGTATGTGCGTGTGGGTATGTTTGCATGTGTGCATGTCTGTGTGTGCGCGTGCGTGTGTGTGCGCGTGCGTGCATGCATATATGTGTGTGTGTATGTGTGTGTGTGTGTGTGCGCGTATTTGATGGGGTAGTTTGCAAACGTCAGCATACGAGTTTGTGTACGAAAACCCCAATGAACAAAGACGGGAGTAAAATGGAGGGAGGGAGGGAGGGAGGAGGGAGGGAGGGAGGGAGGGAGGAGGGAGGGAGGGAGGGAGGGAGGGAGGGAGGGAGGGAGGGAGGGAGGGAGGAGGGAGGGAGGAGGAGGGGAGGGAGGGAGGGAGGGAGGGGAGGAGGGAGGGAGGGAGGGAGGGAGGGAGGGAGGGAGGGAGGGAGGAGGGAGGGAGGGAGGGAGGGAGGGAGGGAAGGAGG
>JAWQFJ010001364.1:204622-222122 GCA_034096865.1 Theodoxus fluviatilis
TGATAGACGCTCTGCCTGTAGTACATTGCCTAACTTTCTTTGTAATGCACCGTGTTGTGCGAATAGTGTGACTCGCCAGAGTAGTCACGGGTCTAGTGAGTAAAGCTTTTGTATAAGGGTTGGGGTAGATAGGCTATCCCTGAGCCGAGTCGCTGCTGCCAACGCCTGACATCTGCTGTTCATCTGCTGGGGAATCCTCGAGTCGCTGGAGTGGCTCGACCTACTGGGAACCGTCTGCTGGAGGAACCCGGGTGCCCTGGGGCTACCTATTCAGAGGGAGTGAGGGGACTGTCTCGCTCGGATTACCAGAGATGTTATCGAGACCAGGAGGCCTGGGGTTGGAACCTCACTCGCTCCCACCACGGAGGACTCAGAGGGTTGGCTGATTCGGATTTATGTGTGTGTCTTCTTGTGCGAAGAGAGACGACTTTGGTAAGCATTGGCTTTTCTATAAATCTTTACCCGTCGAGGTCGACAGCTGAACTCTTGATGAACTGTGATCCCCGTGTTGTTGAAGTACTTATCAGTACGTGGTAGTCAAACCAATCTGGACAGTTGATAGAGACGCTATCCTTGAAGCCTGAGCAGAAGGCTTATTGAAAGACGCTATCCCCCTACCTTGCTGCAAGACGGCGTGATTGGAGTTTTTGAACCACTGCATGTTGAACTAATTCTTGTCTAGAGAATTGAGTTGTACTGATAGTCATTTCACCTTTCTCTCTGCCGTTATCGTTTGACGGAGGGAGGATAACTTTTCCAGTCACTGTAAGAGTGAACCCATTCACCAGCAAGGCAATACGTTGCCGTTGTATGCTAATTATGGCTCGGAGCCCAGGTCAATCTCAGCGGCTGTTGTGATTGGCCGAGCCCGAGCCGCTTTCCTAGAAGCCGTGAGAACCACGCCCGCTCGTCTGGAGCGAGGCAGTGTGTTTATGTTTGGGCTCGTGTGAGGCCGGAGAGTGTTATTGTTTTTGGGGTGGCCACTTATTTTGGGATGGGCTTTTCTTTCAATTGCTATTATTGATTAAACTTATTGTTGAAACTGAATTTACTCCTCAGTTGTCTATTTTTGTTGTTGTTTCTCCCCTTTTTATATCATTTTTAGTTGCAGAAACATGGTGACTGGGTTTTGCATGAAAACCCGTGGATAGTAGTCTATAATAGTCAGTAGTGAAAGATTATTTATATTGACACACCACCTTAAGCGTCACAATGAATTTTAACCGTCAGTCAGATCAAAGTGTTGGGTCGATTATATTTTGATATTAAACTAATAAGTTTTGAACAATTATCAATGCCTTAACCACAATTTCACTTACTGCACTATTCCAAATTATCTGCAGGTCACGGTGTACAACTGCTGCATTTCTACACGACAAGACCAGGAGGAGATGCGGATGTAGGAAGACGTTTCCTAACACCAGATAAAGCAGATAACTGGAAGGTGGAGGGGAGGGGGGAGGGGGGAGGGGTGGACAGTGGTGGGTGGAATGGGGTGGGGGGTGGGAGTTGGGGGAGAGCCACTCACAGGCAAGTGGTGAAAACGTCTGTGACGGGAGTGCCCATGCGAGTGCGGTTCTGTAGATTCATCCTCCAGTACTGGACGTAGGAGGACGCCAGAACGGCTTTGACTAGCGTGTTCCCATCCTGGCACAGCGATGGCTTGGCGTCCCAGTCCGTCCCGTTCACGTAGTCTGCAAAAGGAAACATTCAAAATGACGACACGACGGCAAGGACGACAGCGATGACAAGTTTGTTGCTGTTGTAGTTGATGACAAGGACGAGAATGACGATGACGGTGAGGACGTCGTCGGTGACAACGACGGTAAAGATGACAACAGCAACTAGGATAACAATAACCTATCAATACCTCTGCTAACAGTAACTATAAAACAACAACAACTACTGCTGCTGCTCCTACTACGATAACCACATCACTCCTTCTACTGTTACTCCTACTGCTTCTGCGTGAACTCATGGAGCTGCCGCCGCTGCCGCCACCACTGATGATGATGATGATGATGATGATGATGATGATGATGATGATGATGATGATGATGATGATGATGATGATGATGATGATGATGATGATGATGGTGGTGGTGGTGGTGGTGGTGGTAGTGATGGTGCGGTGTAGGTGGTGGTGGTTGTGATGGTGATGGTGATGGTGGAAGTGGTGGTGGTGGTGCTTGTGGTTGTGGTTGTGGTTGAGGTGGTGGTGGTGGTGGTGGTGGTGGTGGTGGTGGTGGTGGTGGTGGTGGTGGTTGTGGTTGTGGTTGAGGTGGTGGTGGTGGTGGTGGTGGTGGTGGTGGTGGTGGTGGTGGTGGTGGAGGTGGTGGTGGTGGTGGTGGTGGTGGTAGTGGTGGTGGTGGTTTTCAGTATGTCCATCCGAGCTTCTGTCCCCGAGTCATACATTCTGCCGTTTTAAAAGATGTGTCTGACCTGTGCAGTGGTCCACGTTGGCATTCACTCCTCCGCCCATCATCTGTTCTGCCATGCGCAGGTAGCGAGTCACCACGCTGTGCAGTCTGGGCACAGCACAGCGCCGTCCCTGAGCCGCGTTCTCCTCTCGCAGACAGCGAAGTGCCACCTCGTACAGGCTGCAGACAAGCAAGCAATCGTGCTAGAGGCATCCTGGTAGGATTTCCAAGTCCTAACGCGACATTTCCTATTGCTGGAGTGTCTATTCCTAAATCTGTCATTCAACATTTACTGTATTCCATTTTCTGGATACTGGCTATGTTTTGACTAATTACTGCAGCAACTCCATACCCAGGTATGCTTTTACATGACGCGGGGAAAAACACGCGAACATGAAAACACATTCATGCACAAATTAATAAACAGCAAATACACACACACACACGCACATACACACATATACACATACACACACATACACATACAAATCGCAGTCCCGGAAGATACACGGACACAGACACACGCACACATTCACAAACACACAAATACAGAGAGAGAGAGAGAGAGAGAGAGAGAGAGAGAGAGAGAGAGAGAGAGAAAGAGAGTAAGAGAGAGAGAAAGAGAGAGAGAGAGAAAGAGAGAGAGAAAAAAAGAGAGATATATATATATATTGATTGATTGATTTTATTGTTCAGACCACCGGCCCATCACAGCAGTTCATACATGACTTGCTTCCTTTTGAGGAGCCAGTATACTGTAACCGCAATTTGAAACAAGGCATACAATCCGAGTGAACACATTGGCTAGTACATATCAGTGGCAAATAAACAATAGAAACAATGGTATTGACGTACTTTCTTTCATCATAACGTTTTTATTCGTGGTCTTATTCTAAACTAGCAAGAAATTGGTCTCGTAATCGGAAGGCATACTAATGATACATTGCTACCTTGCGTGTTTTCATGTATCCACGTCCATCTATCGAAAAGGTGGCATCAGCAGCTTCTGGACATTTGCTGTATTCATTTATGTATTTATTGCGTAGATCATTATACAAAGTACAATGAAATAGAAAATGTTTCTCATTCTCAATTTCACCACAAAGGAGGCAATGTTGGTCTACGTTGTGGCTGCGCATAAATTGCTTGTTACCAAGTAACAATAAAATCCAGGTCTGAACAATAAAATCAATCAATCAATATCTCTCTCTTTCTCTCTCTCTTTCTCTCTCTCTCTCTTTCTCTCTCTCTCTCTCTCTCTCTCTCTCTCTCTCTCTCTCTCTGTATTTGTGTGTTTGTGTATGTGTGCGTGTGTCTGTGTCCGTGTATCATTCACTCCAAATCTGAACCGGATAAATACATCTCTGTTTTTTTTTCTCTCAATGAATTCTAAGTATTTTTCACTTTCTAAGGTTCTTTTGAAGGATCGATACATTCTCAAATCTTTCATTTTCACGAATTTTGCTATTCCAGCTCTGTCTGTAGCAATCTTGTAGCCTATTTTTCAATTTTTACAAGAAAACTTTTCTCAGTAGTAGCGCCTCCATTTTTCCAGATATACGCATAGCCGGCCTTGTATATTATATTTTCAACTGACTTTGCCCAGTTTAGGTCATCTGGGATAACATGAGGTAGGCTTGCCTGGGTAGCCTATCATCGGTCATTTTAGTAAGTTTCAGTCAGTACTTTATTGCTCTCATTGTACTGTTTATAGCAAGTGGAAACCTTCCTGTTTCTCCATAAACCAAACTGGAGATATATATAGAGAGAGAGAGAGAGATAAAGAGAGAGAGATAGAGAGAGAGAGACAGACAGACAGACAGACAGACAGAGAGGCCTGTCTGCACACGCATACAGAGAACAGAGAAACAGAAACATTCGTGGAACTCGACAAGTGTACACTCGCACGCAGGCAGGCAAAAACACTCTCCATCATTTTACACGTTTCCCGTCTCTAACACCGCTTTACTTCTTCTCTTTCACCCCCTTGTCTCCTCATCTCACTGTTTACGTTTACGCCATCAGGACCGGAAGTATGCCAGAGTTACCTGCAGTCGACGGAGGAGCCGTTGTAGAGCAGTGCAAGGCAGCGAGACATGTTGAGGAAAGCAGGGTTGCTGGGAGAGAAGCACTCGTCTGAGAGTACGTCTCTGTACTCGGCTGTAAAGAGATAGTTGTGCATCAGCCTCGTCATATTCTCTGGAAACGCTGTCCTCTCAAGAAAGTAAAGTTAATTTGTTTTGATACATACAAATATGCTCAGCTGACAAACAAACAACAACACCAACAAACAAGCAAATATGCTACTAACACTGTTTTGATTTCGCTGCACTGATAAATAGATACATTATACGATGGATATTGTGTTCAAAACCAGCCCTTATCTCTATCTGTGTGTTTGTGTGTGTGTGTGTGTGTGTGTGTGTGTGTGTGTGTGTGTGTATGTATGTGTGTGTGTGTGTGTGTGTGTGTGTGTGTGTGCGTGTGTGTGTGTGTGTGTATGTATGTGTGTGTGTGTGTGTGTGTGTGTGTGTGTGTGTGCGCGCGTGTCTATCTGCCTGCCTGCCTGCCTGTCTGTCTGCCTGCACGCTCTCTCTCTCTCTCTCTCTCTCTCTCTCTCTCTCTCTCTCTCTCTCTCTCTCTCTTACTAAGTTGGTGGACTGTAAGTTAGGGAATGTTCTGGTGTTCCGAGTGGGTAGGGAGCTGTTTGGTACGGATCGCGATGTACTGATGTTCAATGAGTATATCCCACCAATCGGTTCCCCACACTATGAAGGGCTAGATGATGCTAATGGAGTAGATGCCTTAGGTAAATGTATACTTGATGTTGTGGAAAGACATTGTGAATGCTCTATACTTCTGTGTGGCGATTTGAATGCACGAACAGGTCTCCTGAACACGGCAAATACTGATTGTCTGCAGGATATGTGCTGTAGTGTGCTCGAAGACACTCGTTCCTCATCTGATGAAACAGTCAACGAATTCGGTAAATCATTGCTTGATCTCTGTCTGGCATTTGATCTGATTATCCTCAATGGCTATGTTGATGCTGATAACTCTAATAAGTACACATTTGTGTCGACAGGTGGTTGTAGCGTCATTGATTACTGCATTGGTACTAGAGATGTTTTATTTAGCTGCAAGTCCTTCAAGATTGGTGAATCCGTGTTATCGACGCATATGTATTTAAAGTTGAGTTTCAAATGTCAGGTACATGATTGCTCTAGAGTTGTGAAGTATTCTAAGGAAGACACTATAATAATATGGAATAATAGATATACTGATGCCTATAGAAATAATGTCATACACGGACTCGCTGAGATTAGTCAGGGACTGTACTGGAATGAATGTAACCTCGACGTTAACCTTGTTACGGAAAAGATAACGAAATGTTTGTTGGAGGCTGCTGACTTTCTGAAAAAACGTGTATGGCAAAGCAAGCGCACTTTCCAAAGTAGATGGTATGACAAGGAATGTACAGAAGCTAGAAAATCAGCCAGCAAGCAGCTGAGAAAATTGTTACACTCTAGGACTCTGGAAGAAAAGAAGGTTTATATAAGAAGGCGGAATAATTACAAAGGCTTACTCCGAACAAAGAAACGCGATTTCAGAAGGATGTTTACGGATAACCTGAACATGAACATTGGTGATCCATCTGTATTTTGGAAGCAAATCAGATCCTTAAACTACAGATCCAGTGCACTCCCAGATATAGATCCTGAGGTGTGGGTAGAACACTTTCAAAATGTGTATAGGATACCAGAAAATGAGCAGACACCACAACTAATCTGTCATAGACCACTCTGTACTACTGATGACACAGTACTGAACTCTGATATAACAACTTCCGAGGTTGCCGAAGCTATCAGATCTCTCAGGACAAGCACAGCAGCGGGCATAGACGGTGTTCAGTCAGAGATGTTAAAGTGCACTGGACCTATCTTGTTACCACACTTGTTAAAGCTTTTCAATGCAATATTTAGTCAAGGCCGATTCCCATCTTCATGGTGCGAATCCTTAATTGTTCCGATTCATAAGAAAGGTCCTGTAAATATACCAGACAATTACAGAGGAATTTCCCTGTGCAGCACTTTAAGCAAAGTATTCCTGCATGTATTGAAAGTGAGGCTGCAGGCTTGGGCAGATGAAAACGAGCTCATTGGCGAAGAGCAGGCAGGGTGTAGAAGAGGATACTCCACTGTCGACAATGTATTCGTTCTTTCCAGCATTGTACAGAAGTATCTACAAAGGCACCAAAAAGTGTATGCTCTGTTTGTTGATTTTCAAAAAGCCTTTGACACCGTCAGTAGGGAAGCTCTGTGGAAGGTCTTGGAACTTTACGGAGTTCGGGGTAGAATGGGCGGCATGATCAAAGCAATGTACGATACTGTAAGATGCTGTGTAAGATGCCGGGAGGGGGTATCAGGTTCCTTCGATTGCTGCCGGGGCCTGAAGCAGGGCTGCAAATTGAGTCCTCTTCTATTTTCTTACCTAGTTTCCTGCCTCAGCAGGGAAATTATTGAAAAAGGGAAACATGGAATACAAATTGAACCCAATGGTGTTGAGCTGTTTTTGCTGCTTTTCGTGGATGACATTTGTTCTTTTGTCTGACACGGTGCCTGGTCTGCAGAATCAGATAAACAGTCTAAAGATGGCATCAGACAGACTGGGACTAGTTGTAAATCCGAATAAGACAAAGGTGATGATATTTAGAAATGGTGGTCATGTCGCTGCACATGAAAAGTGGGTACTTGGAAAGGAGAAGCTGGAAGTGGTTTCACAGTACAAGTATCTCGGTATAACATTGTCTACAAGATTGTGCACGAATACCATCCTGTCAGACATTTCAGGTAGAGCCAAAGCAGGTTCTATTCAAATACTTAAGTCCCTACGCAAACTGAGCATTGTTACACCTGATTTACTTTTCAAAGTCTTTGATGTACAAATTCAGCCAATGTTGTTATATGGATCTGAGCTGTGGGGTCTGAACGACTGTAAACACATTGAAAATGTCCATCTGTTTGTATTAAAGTGGTTCCTAAATGTTGCTTCTAGAACCCCCAATGCAATGGTTTATGGAGACACTGGCAGATACCCACTGAGTATAAATGCTGCTTTGCGGACCATAAAGTACTGGTTAAAAATCATCAGGATGGACCAAGACAGATATCCATTCAAAGTCTATCGGATGATGTGCAACTCAGTTCATTGTAAAACTAATTGGGCTTCAAATGTCAAATCATTGCTGTGTAGGTACAATCTCGAGAGGGAATGGACTAGTCAAAACGTACATAATGAGACAGAGTTCCTCAGGAATATAAAGGAAAAAATGATAAGAGAATATGACAATGAATGGAGAAGCAGGGTGCAAGAAAGCAGCCGGTGCTCTTTCTATAGACTGTTTAAAACGGATCGAGTGCTTGAACCATATTTATATGCAGTTGATAAACGATTCTTCAGAGACCACTTGGTGAGATTCAGACTAGGAATTAGTGAATTGTTTGTACATAAGAACAGATACAAACCACAAAATCATTCAACTGTCTGTCCAATATGTATGGAGGAAGAGGAGGATGAACTGCATTTTCTGTTGTGTTGCCCCGCCCTTTCAGTTTTAAGACAAAGATATATAACGCCATACTTACAATCCGATGTCCATGAAACCATCAAATATCTGTTCACAACTGATGAAATTCTGACAGTTCAAAATGTTTCAAAATTTTTACATTATTCCTTTAAGATAAGATCAGAAGCATTGGATATATCTGAGATGAATCAGCTCGTGTTCAGCGATTAGTTAAGGTATTATTGCCAGTGGAACCAATCGCTCGACCCACCGACGCATGTGTTTACAAAATGTATTGACTGTTGTGCATTGTGGTGCTGTTAAAACGTTTGATAATGTACACCTTGCAATGGGCCGGAGGCCCCAACAATAACGTTTTCGTTTCGTTTCGGTTTTTTCTCTCTCTCTCTTACTCAGGCATCTTTGGAGGTGCTGAGGAATAATGTCTGGGGTCTGGCGCCAGACGTCGATGGTGTCCAGGCTGGAGCAGCCGGTCAGTCCCAGTCTCCGTAGACCTGTGTCCGTGCAACTCAGCCTGTCCAGGAACTGGCTAAAATGGCAAAATGAGCCGGTCAGTCCCAGTCTCCTTAGACCTGTGTCCGTGCAACTCAGCCTGTCCAGGAACTGGCTAAAATGGCAAAATGAAGCAGTTCTTTTCTGTAACCAGTGCACTATACAGTCAAAACCGCTCGATGCCCTCTGTATCAGCTAGGACTCCTAGCTGGTGAGCTGTCGGGGTGCACCCCAAAAACTCAACCAGAGATAGACCAAAGCAGCTAAAGGAGGCTTCTGGGATACATCAGAACAGGATTTGGTTATTTGGACCCGGCACTGGGAACAAGTTACCCTGGAAGACCCAGAGACCCAGTCCACGCACAGCAACAAACTGTATCCAGCCCCAAGAAACATCAGTATTCGCAGTTGGACAATAACAATTAACATTACCTAAACTTCACGCAAACGATTCCTTCTCAAAGCTTGCTTGGTTTTTATTGCAGCTTAGGTAATTCATTAGGGATATATCTTTTCTACTGTTACCGATGTCTGTTTTTCTTTAATAAAGAGAAAAGGAAAACAATGTAAGCGTAAACATGCACACGCGCTCATACACACATGCACACACGCACATACACACATACACACACACACCATAAAAATACACAATACTGTACTGTTCAATATTCTTATTTAAAAAGAATACGATTCTTAACGTGAAACAAGGTAAATGGAGTATCCTGCGGGACAAAAATGTGCAAATGTTTACACTGATAATCTTCATCAGGCACAACAAGGAAAGGCGCACTGTACTTTTATTCATCCATCGGCAAACTGTAAAACTCTCTTGGAGCCAGTCTCCAATTTTTGCTTTTCCACTGCATCTCTGGTGTTTACCACAACGACTAGTCCAATAAAAACTATCGAGGAACGTTCTATGTTGTCACGACAAAAACGCTCGACCAAACATAGATCGTACGTTTTGATCCAACAGTCCAATCAGTATGAAGGAACAAACTATTCGCGCGAGAATGACATAAGGTCTATTAACACTGTCCAATAAAAACTATCGACGAACGTTCTATGTTTGCCGAACGTGTTATGACTACCTACATACTATGTGAGTACCTGTCATACATACAACAAAATTGCGTCAGCTTGTTATGTTTTGAGATCTCTGTGCGACAACCTTTCTCTGGACCGTGTAATCCTACCGTTCTCTTTTAACTTCTACAGTCCCCGTGATGCGATTCTGTTTCTGCTGCATTCATAAATTACACGGATAACTCATAGCGCAGCAAAGTTATTGAAGTTTCTTTATTACCTGCGCTCTCCGTTAGCACTTTTCTTGAAATACCGATATCTTACCTGCAGTCATTTGTGCCATTTGCTGACGTCATGGAGTCCCTTGGGCACATGTACTTGGTGACGTAAGTATGCACGCTGACGTCACGACACACGAGATGTGAGTCGGTGTTTGCAAACTGAACGCTGTACACTGCACAAGGAAATATCCACATGAGTTGACTGCATTGATAAGTGCAAAGAGAAGTAGCAGCTATCGAACAGACAGACATGCAGACAGAGACACAGACATACATGCAGACAAGCAGATACAGAGAGGGTAGGAGAGGGAGAAAAAGGGGAGAACTGAACTGAACTGAACTGAACTTGATTGAAAAAACCTCCAGCCCATTACACATGAATACTACAGTACAATCTTCATCACCTGCTTCATTTATAAATGACTCCATTTGTCTCTGACATTGCAACACCTCTCCCTTCATCACATGATAAAGGTAGGTACGTACAGCTCGTTTTCCCCATTAATTGCACGAATACATTGATACCTTCAGTAACGTGCGGAACCACATATTTGCTTCTCAGATCACGTATTGCTGGGCATCTGATCAAAATATTATATTCATCTTCATCCTCCCCCCGACACAATGGACATAATGTCTGGATCATTGTATCAAACCGGTGTTTATGGATGCACATTTCAGTAATGCCAAATCGAAAAGTAAAAATGCCTATCTAAAGATATTTTATCTACTTTATACAAATATACCTCTACTTCAAACGTGGTTTTAAACTCCCTGTATACTGCATACCTGTCACTCATGTACAGCTCATTCGCCCATTTCTCTCTGAATCTGTTAATCAAAGCTTATTTCAGGTGACACATAAATGACGACTAGCTCTGAACAACTTGACTTTCTCACATATATTCCAAATTGTTTTCCCTCAACATGGTACGTAGCCTATATGCCCAGTTGTTTCCGTACGCAATAGTTTTTGAGAGCATTCTGTATACCCTTTTTGGCAAACTTTCTTCGAGAAAAAGGGAGGAGAGAGAGAGAGAGAGAGAGAGAGAGAGAGAGAGAGACAGACAGACAGACAGACAGACAGACAGACAGACAGACAGACAGACAGACAGACAGACAGACAGACAGACAGACAGACAGACAGACAGACAGACAGACAGACAGAGGGGAAGTTATTGATATTGACAGATAGAGAAGAGGACGGTAGGCCGGCACTCACACACATGCTCGAGCTAGGATAGCAAGAGGAGGAGATGGAGGGGAAGGGGGGGGGGGGGCTAGGGGTGCAGGGGGAATGGAGGGGGGTGAGGGAGATAGGTGGCGCGCGCAAACAGAAGAAGGAAAACATAAGGGGAAAAAATGCAGCCGGACACACAAACATTAAAACACATGGCTACAAATACTTTCGGATGTACTCACATTTGCACTCATACATACGCACTGTGAACTCATATACCGCAGAATACATGTTCTCGTACGTGTAAAAATTGATAGCCTGAAACACAGACAGCCACATGCAGACACATATACACTCATGCTGACACAGAGATAGGCACATATACACAAACTGATAAACGAACAGATAAGGAGACACATATATTTTGTATTCATATATGGTGCATTGATTCTCATCTCTCTCTCTCTCTCTCTCTCTCTCTCTCTCTCTCTCTCAATGTGTATCCTATATTGTCCATTTCTCACATATATATGCTTACTTCAGGCCACCCCTGACTGAACTATTGGAGGGGTTCCGGTTGATTGGGGGTGGGGGAGTAGGGGAGGGAGTGTACATTAAAAGGCTTTGGCCTACATGTATGTTATTTATTTTTTACATTTGGATGTTTAGAAACTTGTTTTTTATGTTTATGTCATTGTAGTTACGTCAAATTCCATATTTGAATTTTGTTTCTCTGGTTCACTATCTACCCATTTTAGTATGCTTAAGAAATTGTACATGTATAATTCTTGAGATAATTAGACTGACTCTCTCTGTCTCTCTCTGTCTCTCTCTCTCTCTCTCTCTCTCTCTCTCTCTCTCTCTCTCTCTCTCTCTCTCACATACACGCACGAACGCACAACACACACACACACACACACACACACACACGCGCACACACAGGCACACACACACACATGCGCACACACGCACACACACACACGCACACACACACACACACACACACACACACACAGGACGAGAAAGGCGAACTCCCTTACAGCAGTTGGAAGGATCGGCTCCAAGCTCGCGGGCTACCAGAGTGATGTTCTTGGCGAGGGTCTGTAGCAGCAACTCAGGTGTGCACTGCCCATAGGACTGGCGGACGGTCACGCTCAGGCAGAGGAACAGATCCTGCACCAGTCTGTAGAGGAAACCCAATTTATGAATACTGCAGATTTGTACAAATACAGTTTTATCATACAAAGTCGAATCCCTGCGAGGGCCAAACAGGAAAATACAGGACCACAGACGGGGAATGACCCAGCGTCTTTTCGTTAGCGCCCGAAATGCTCTACCAGCTGAGCTATCATGTATCACTGTATTTCCTAGGAAACATAAAGATAAGTAACGAAGGGATGGGTGGGTGGGGTTGTGAAAAACGAGGAGGGGGAGGGAGTGGGAGGGGGGATTAAACGAACGCAATTTTTGGCAGTCGCAATTTTCCTGTAATTTTCTAGTGTGGTATTATGAGGAAGAAAGGAAAATATTTCGAAGGCAGGACGATGAGTACCTGACTGGAACCCTCCTCGACGGGCGCGTCAAGATTCTTACGTAAGTGCCAACGCCCGATATAGTACTGTCATCAAGACGATTTATTTTACCGCGAAATCAAACAAACTGTTACCTATCAGTAGTTTCTATTTAAGGCTCTATCGTAGTCAGGCATGCGGCCTATCAGCCAATCCGACGCTTCGTACCAAAGTGATTTGGCATACTATACACGTATTTGCCCGGACTCGAAAGTCGTATTCTCATGACACAACACAGTGGTTTCAGCAAGTTACGCCCCTCTGGATATACTCAAGCAAGACACTGGTCCCGGTGAACACTGACAGAGCTTCTAAAGCAACGGACCAGTCAGGTCAAGGCTTACTCGCAAAACTGGGCGGGCTGAGCGGTGGAGTTGCGTCCAAGTGGTTCCTGGCACGTGAAGCCCTGCACGACAGCTTGGATGATGACATCAGCACTGGGGCAGGTCTGTGTGGGAGCCTCCGTTGGAACCTCCGTGGTACTGGGTCCTTCAGAAAGAATAAGACAGTGCAGTGAACGGTTGACTGAAGGGCCGGACAATGAGCGATGGAGTGGAGGACTCATGAGTGAAGGGGTAATGGAGGGGAGACATGACGGGTCAGAGGACGGATATGTAGTGAAAGTGTTCAGTAGAGCTTGCGTGAGATGAATACAGGCTTGTGATAAATTGTAAGCCTAGAGAAAAACCGCCATTTAATTAATATATTTGATCTGTTTTTCTCGACCGAATGTGTGTTTCTTTTATCTCTGTCCGTATAGATCTTTTCCGGAGTAGTCTTTTTCAGTTTTTTTCTATACTCGTAGATGCGAAAATCTACGTCTGTTTTTGTCTGTTTTGTCTGCATTTCCGTCTGCATGTCAGAATTTCTTTCTTGCTTTCTTTCTTGCTTTCTCTTCTTTCTTTCTTTCTTTCTTTCTTTCTTTCTTTCTTTCTTTCTTTCTTTCTTTCTTTCTTTCTTTCTTTCTGTCTGTCTCTGTCTGTCTTTGTCTCTGTCTGTCTGTCTCTGTCTGTGTGTGTGTGTACGTGTGTGTGCGCGCGCGTGAATCTGTCTGACAGTGTCACTATCCATTTATCCCTTTCTGTCTCTCTTTCTCTGTGCGAATGTATGCCTGTGTCTGTGTGTCTGTACCTCCCACCCACCCCTCTCCTCTCTCTCTCTCTCTCTCTCTCTCTCTCTCTCTCTCTCTCTCTCTCTCAATACTCACCACTACAGGCGGAGGCGATGATGTAGCGCGCGCCTTGGGACAGGGGGTGATCTCCCTTCATCAGAGTCTGGCGGACCTGTTCCCAGTAGCATCTCTCGTAGCGTGTGGAGAGGTGGCGCTGCACACACGTGATCAGGTCGTCCACCGCCCTGTTCGTAAGACAAATGTGGATGCTCTTGACAACTTGGGCAGGCAGGCCAATTCAAAAGCCTTCCGGACAGCAACAATCACTTATAGCAGCGTCACTACAAGTTGCCGAGTGCACTAAGTGTTTGCCATACTTGTATCCAGAGCTTAACGATGGGTCGAAACCGATTCTAAATCATCACTAGCTTGTCCTATCACTTTTTACCAGAATTGTTTGAGAACGGTTGACATGTGTATAACGACAGCAGAAATAAATTGATAAGATATTACAAGAAGCACACAAACACAAACGGAGTCATCACATTGTTCACACGAAATATCATCTGTTTCTTTGAGTGACTGCGCCCATTATATTTAACATCCCCACCCCTACCTTCATCCCCTCCTCATTGTCCACTCTCTCACACTTTTTGTCCATAATATCATCATTGTGAATGACATCATAGCCTTGTAGAAACTCACTGTTTTCTGTCTGTCCCACGCAGGGCTTCGGCTCTGTATGTTAAACTTTTGATCACAATTCAAGTTAACCCGTCGTAACAATCTGCTCTCCACGACGATGGTTATGTCAATCAATACCATAAGCAGTAGGTGTAAGAAAAGGGAGACAACTTACGCGCACTGGGCAGAGCCGTCGGCCGAACTAAGCGCATCTACGCTGGACTCACATCTCAGTACGTCCTGAGGCAGAACGTAGGTGCAGCTGTCGGAGGGGGTGGGGTAATAGGTGGGGTTGGGGTTGGGGGTGGGGCTGGGGCTGGGAGTGAGGGTGGTTCCGTATCCTGCAAGAATGTAAACATATGTATAGGGTCGAAATGAAATATTACTTTGCGCAGTGACGAATTGCAAGCCAGCTGTCTTGCATACACTATCGACATTGTATTATTGATATATTTTGAAGTACAGGAGACAATAAACACATATATATCGAATACCATTCCAGTAGCACATTGCATCGTGTCAGTTTCCCCTCAAAGAACTGCACTTGGGCGATTGATTCGGCATATTGATGATGTGATGTTGATTAAGCATCTTATGCTATGCTCATGCTGAAAAAAGCCTTCCTAAGACCAGGAAATGTGTTCGTCATACATTGCAGGACGTTATATTCCAACGTTAGAACCGACAAAAAGAGTGCACACAACTCTGCAAAAACATAAAGTGACGTCATTATACCCATGCACTGCTGCAGGGGGCCAAGGTAGTCAGCTTGAGGCACGCGGTTCAAGGTCATTGCGAGGTCATAAGTGTTGCAGGGGTTCCCCAAGGCACGCATCACCTCTTCCAGGCAGTTCACTGATGACCAAACGGCACTGAGGTCAAAGATCGAAGAGTAAGTTTCACTTGACAAGGTTACGCTTGCATGTCGCAAAGCAGGGTCAGAAAGCACAGCTACAGCACAATCCGCTGCATAGCGAAACACAAATCAAGGTGGAACTCGTCCCTGTAGATGTTTACGTTCAAATTTGCAAATAATAACGTCCATTATTGAAGTGTATGACGACTGAATTTTTTAATAAGTATTAAAACTAACTTGATGAATCCGAGTCCACCATTTCTGCTGGTATTCCTCCAAAACAGGTACAAGCAAATGTTGAGTAAAGATACACGTAGATGAACAGAGTCCACACACTTCCATTGTTATATTAGCTGAGGTTAACCCTGCATTCAGTACAGTACATGTACAGCAACGGCTGCACCAGGAATGTTACCTGCATGTGTTGTAGCTGAAGAGAGGCAGGGGGGCACAGGAGTAGTCCAAGTAGAAGGAGAGAACACGTGGGTCCTTGCACGCGCCTTCCCCACTCGGTCCCTGTGGCTCCTGCATGTTGTCCACTGAACACAGCACATACACATACATGTATATCGTTAGAAAAAACCCTTCATCTTACTTCTGTCAGAATGTATTCAATTGAAGACGACTTTCATTTTCTGAAATACCACTTTAGAGCATTGCCTATACGATGCTTTCCGATTCATTTTATTTTAGAATAAAGTATTCGTGAAACCTGAAACAAAGCCGCATCGCAAGTTAAATAAAATGGCTTCAATACTTGCAAGAGGCTTAAAAAACCGTGTATTTGTAGTAATCGTCATGTTGATTATTCAAACACTGACGAAGTCTGCACTATATGCCTTCAAGAGTATCACTTCAAAGGCTGCTGTCAAAAACAGACGAAAATCTTACACGGACAGTCACTCATCAGGAAACGGCCGAGAGCGAACGACACACGGGATTCCGGACTGCGGGCAATTCTCATGACGTCATCTAGAGAGCACTGGTACGACTGGTACTGCAGGGATATGACCATGCAGTGCACAAGATCCTGAAGCACCCTGCAAGAAAAGGGAACTCTGCAACACATGGGCTGGAGGGCGTTTGGTGCTCAGAAATTAAAATAATAAGAAAAGATGGGAGTTGGTGTGGGTACATGCGCACGCGTGCACCTGTTTTGCATGCGCACTTGTACTTGCCCGTGTGCGTGTGCGAGTGCTCGAGTGTGTGCGTGCAAGTATGCATGTGCGTGTGAGTATCATGTGAGTTTTGAACGCCTGTCTAGTAGAGTGACGCCCAGCAGCAGCAGCATGGATTACGTTGCTGTCAGGAAATATGGTAATACACTTAGATTTGCGCAGCATTTAAACACACCTTGCATATGCATACAAAAAGAGAGATATACTCACACACGCGCGCGCACAAACTCAAAGTAACAAAGTCCAGACACATAAACTCTCTCTCTCTCTCTCTCTCTCTCTCTCTCTCTCTCTATCTATCTATCTATCTTTCACACACACACACACACACACACACACACACACACACACACAAACACACACACACACATACACGTGCACACACACTCTTACACATACACAAACATATTACACACACACACACACTTGCACTCACATTTACACACACGCGCGCGCGCGCGCGCGCACACACACACATACACACATTTACACACGCGCGCGCCAGACGTACCTGCAGCGGCTCTGTCCAGACTGCATGTCCTCCAGGGCGCGCAGAGCGGGGTAGCAGGAGCTGTAGAGAGTGAGAGAGAAAGTCTCCTCCTGGTCACTGGCGGGACACGACTCTGTGGGGCCCTGAGAGACCATCACTTGACCTGCAAACCACGTATCCACGTACTGACTTTCCAAAATGACAACTTACCCAAGCCATTCCACCAGTCCCTTCAGTTAAGACAGGCAGGGACGAAGGGAATGAACCGGCTGGGAGGGGGATAGAAAGATGAATCGATAGATATATAGATGGATAAATGGATGGATTGATTATGGAAGGAGGGAGGGAGGGAGGGAGGGAGGGAGGGAGGGAGGGAGGGAGGGAGGAAGGGAGGGAGGGAGAGAAGGAGGGAGGGAAGGAGGGAGGGACAGATTGACAGACGAATAAACGAACAGACGGACAGACAGATAGACGGACGGACGGACAGATAAACATACAGACACACAGACAGAAAATCATTAAACGAGTGAATGAATAAATGAATGAATGAAGGAGGGAAGGAATGATGGTTGGATGGATGGTTGAATGAGTGTTTGAACAGATAGTAAATAAGGCTAAATTAAA
>JAWQFJ010001364.1:227122-231786 GCA_034096865.1 Theodoxus fluviatilis
TGGTACCCGGAGAGCAAACTCAGGGAAGCACGATGGACATCAGTAAAGCGTGAAAAGAGGGGCGGGACCGAACGTACAATTCGTAACAACGCCACAGACACGTGTCCATGAAAATCCCGACTGTACAAGGAAAGAGAAATCGGGGAGGCACGATGTACGCCAATCAAAAGGGAAAATGTTGGGCTGTTCCCAAAAGACAATGAAAACGTGAAAAACCGGGCAGTTCCGAGATTACAATTCGGAAAAAGCGCCGTAAGCGCGAGTCAATGAGAAATACCGAATGTACAAGGACAGAAAAATTTGGGCACGGGAAGGTACTATGTACGTCAATCAAACGTAGAGAAGTGGGGATGTTCCGCAATTACAATGAAAACGTGAAAAACCGGGCAGTTCCGAGATCACAATTCGTAAAAAGCGCCGTAAACGCAAGTCAAGGAGAAATACCGAATGTACAAGGACAGAAAAATTTGGGCACGAGGAGGCCTAAGTACGTCAATCAAACGTGAAGAAGTGGGGATGTTCCGCAATTACAATTAAAACGCGAAAGGTGGAGTAGTTCCGAAGTTACAATTCGGAAAACGCCTGTCAATGAAAAATCCCAAATGCACAAGGAAAGAAAAATCGGGGAGGTACGGTGTACGCCAATCAAACGGGAACATTTTTTGGGCTGTTCCCAAAAGACAATGAAACGTGAAAAGACGGGCAGTTCCGAGATTACAATTCGGAAAAAACGCCGTAAACGCAAGTCAATGAGAAATACCCAATGTACAAGGACATAAAATGTGCGTCAATCAAACGTGAAGAAGTGGGGCTGTACCCCAATTAATTAAAACGCGAACGGAAGAGAAGGTCCGAAGTTACAATTCGGAAAACACCTGTCAATGAAAAATCCGAAATGTACAAGGACAGCAAATTGGGGAGGCCTGATGGACGTCCCTTCAACGTGAAACGTTACAATTCGGAAACGAATCCGCAAACGCCTGTCATGCAAACCCACCAGTACAACAGCGCGGAAAGTGAGAGGCCCATGTGCGTGTGAATGTGCGCGTGCGCGTAGCAAAACGCCAATCAATAATTATCCCCGCAAGACAAAGAGCTGTGAAGAGATGGGTGGTTGGAGGGGCATGAGGACGGATGTAGAAATGAGAAAATGAGATACTCGCAATACTGTAAAGGCGTGCGTTCCGTCCCTCGTTCTGAAGCTGGAATGATCGCGTGGGCTGGCCTGCTAGTGCGGCAGAGAGCCGGGCATGCGCAGTGTCTGTTCTGCCTATGGAAATTCTCCAGTCCGCCGTGGTCACGCGGCGACCTTTGTTCTGGCGTCCCCCATAAATGGCCTTGCCCTCCGTGCAAAATCCTTTATGTTGGCCGCCATCAGTTGATATCAAAGGGCATGCAGAGAAAAACCACAATGACACTGGGTCTGCGATTTGCGAACGGCCACAGCCGAGCCTCAGTTCTGGTAACCGAAGACTGCAGCTGTGACTCCTTTTATTATGGCAAGGAGGGAAGCGAGCGAGTTCCGCTCCATTTGGGCGAAACAAGCGCCATAGCGCAGACAGCTGCAGGCTGTCTGCGCCACGCCCAAATGAAGAGACGGAAAGGAGAGTACCAACTGCCCCCCGTGGGCGTGGCACGAGGTGAAAATCACTGCAGATGAATAATCACTGCAGTTGTCGTAGAAAAAGCCATTTTCCCAATGCATGCCGAAGAGAGGGTATTGAGAGGGGTGAAGCGGGACAATGCGGAAGGCGTCGGCAATGTCCGTTTTTGCTAAGTAGCAGCCTCGTTGGGCGGAGAGGATGTGTGAAACTGCGTGGTCAATGGATTGAAAAGAAACTCGAGAACATTCACTGGAAATTCCGTCGTTGATGGAGCTACCTTGTGGAAAGGACAGATGGTGGATGAGGCGGTAAGCGCCGGGTTGTTTCTTAGGGACCAATCCGAGAGGGAAGAAAACCATGTTTGGAAAGGGCGGTTGAGAGAACGGACCAGCAATGCGACCGAGGGAAGCTTCCTTGAGGAGTTTTTGAGAGACCAAAGCGGGCAGATCCAGGGTGGATTTGAGGTTGGGTGGTATGGGGTGAGAGGCCGTACCTGTGAAACCCACCTGGAACCCCTCCGCGAAACCTGTGAGAAAGGTAGAGCGTAAGGACGGTGTGTAACCGGACAGCCAGTGGTCGAGTCGGTCAACTCGAACTGGGGTGGGGAGAGGGTCGCTGAGACGGGCCGGGCAGCTGTGGGTGGGTGCGCGAGTTGTGAGAGATTCGAAAGGATGGTGGTTGGGCGGCGGACAGAGCTGTGGTGGCCCTAGGAGAGCGGGAGTTGTCAGGGCGGTGAGGCACCGGGCGAGAGGAAACGCGGCAAGAGGCGGGGAGGGCCCCTCCCCCCACCACGGCAGTGAGAGGCTGGGTGGGGACCCAGACAGCGGAAGCATTTGTGTTGGTATTGGCAGTGTGCGCCAGATGGGCAGGAGCCTGTAGTGTGGAAGGACCTGCAGGCTCCCCGGGGGACGTGAATGGGGTGTCTGAGTGAAGTGGAGGGTACCGCTTCCTGAGGAGTGCGCCGATCGAGGGAGGCCTGCAGGAAGAGCTCGAGGTGGGTGTGACCCCAAGCGGCTAGCTTGCTCTCTAGCAATTGCCGAAAGCGTTCGTCGTAAAGACGCCAGTTCCCACCCTTCTGAAACAGCGAGAAGACAGTTTGAAAGTGATGGGAGAGGTCCGGGGGTGGAACTTGGGGTTGTTCGCCCAGGATTGCGGAGAAAACGTTCCAAGCCCCCAGCCACTGATAGAAGGAAAGAGGGGGTTTTGTGGAGGAGGAAGCTGGGACAACCAGCAAACGACCAGCGTCGTCTTGCTGAAAGGCTAGGTGCAGTCGAGACGGATCCGAATCGGGCCTAACGAGAGCGTGAAAGTCCACATATTTTCCCTCCCACACCTGTGTTTTTATTTTGATGGGGATGTGTGTGGACACCGGGATGGAGGCGGTGAGGGGGGCTGGTTGCGGGGATGTAAGAGAGGGGGGGGTCAGCTGGAAGGATGACGCACCCGCACCTGTGAGGAGGCCGGGGGTGGCGAGAGCCGCCGCGACGACCGCAGGTCCAAAGTCCGTGTTGGCCTGAGTCGACGGGGTGATGAGAGATCCGAGGGCTGTGTTGGCAGGAGTATGTGAGTGGGTGGTGACATCCTCTGCGATAACCCCGTGCCCGAAGACCGCGTTCGCCGGAGCTGGGGAGGGCCGGGGTGGGGGAGCGGAAGGAGCAGGTGGCCCAGGAGCCGTGCCACGGAGAGCGCTGTGGATGGCGGGCAGAATACGCGCCAGCACCAAGTCGGCCACCGCAGCCACCTGACTTGCGTCCAGGAGGGGAGAGGAAGCAGGCTGCAGAGCCGCGGGTGGAGGTGTGGGCAGGTTGGAGGCAGCCGCTGCGGTCCTCCGGCGTTTTCGTGGTCGACTGGAGGCCTCTCGACCTCCAGCAGACGCGTTTTTGTTGGGCGGCATCTCGTCAGCCAACGCGGCCCCCGGCCGCTCGTCGGGCTGGAGAGTAGGGCGTGATGGGGGGGCAAGCTCGGTGGAAAACCTCCTCGGGCGGCTCAGGTTACGCCTGGCGGCTCCCCGCCCTCCCGCCGAGGCTCTGCGTGTGGGTGGCACTGAAAGAGAGCAATGGCAGACGGCAGCATGGTAGGCGGTGGGTGAGGAGAGCCGAGGGTGTGGTGTATGCGCTTATGGTATAATAAAGGTTTTTCCGCCCGGAGGATAGGCAATACCACAGTAATAGCATCATCCTGTGACCAGCAAATGAAAACGACCCTGTCCCAGGGTCGAAGGAGGCCACAGGGAACCCCACCAAGATAAGGGGGAAAACAAGGGTGGGGAAATTTTATGAAGGACAGAGATAAGACCCATCCCTCCGCGCTCTGGGAAAAAATGGGGGGGGGGGGGGAAGGGGTGTGTGGCGGGACGCAAGCACGACAAGGTCAGGGGGAGAGAGCAGCGAGGCAGGGGGTGGGTGGGTGGCAGGACGCCAGCAACAACGAAGTCAGAGGGAGAGAGCTGACTCTACCACCCCCAAACATGCCAGCATGGTGTAGGACTGGGAGGTTTCCACTGGACTGTGCGCTGGAGCGCAAAAAAGCAAGCAAGACCACAATTCCAGCAGGTGGGAGAGCAAAGGCGCCTCTCGCCTGGACTGGGAAGCAACCCGCGGCCCCGCACAGCAGACGAGATGCCCTTTCCACTGGACTGTGCGCTGGAGCGCAAAAAAGCAAGCAAGACCACAATTCCAGCAGGTGGGAGAGCAAAGGCGCCCCCCGCCTGGACTGGGAGGCAACCCGCGGCCCCGCACAGCAGACGAGATGCCTTTTCCACTGGAATGTGCGCTGGAGCGCAAAAAGCAAGCAAGACCACAATTCCAGCAGGTGGGAGAGCAAAGGCGCCCCTCGCCTGGACTGGGAGGCAACCCGCGGCCCCGCACAGGTAAAGCGCGTGCGTTCCGTCCCCTCTTCTGAAAGCTGGAATGATCGCGTGGCTGGCCTGCTAGGCGGAGAGAGCCGGGCATGGCAGTGTCTGTTTCGCCTATGGAAATTCTCCAGTCCGCCGTGGGCACCGCGGCGACCTATGTTCTGGCGTCCCACATAAAGGCCTTTGCCCTCCGTGCAAAATCCTTT
>JAWQFJ010001365.1:0-30000 GCA_034096865.1 Theodoxus fluviatilis
CCCGAACCCACAGGGGGATCAGTCGAAAGAAAACAGCGTTAAGCTCTTTGGTTTGATCGATAACCGCACTGCTGAGATCATTTTGCATTCACATTGATTCATTGTATTGGTAACGTTTCGAAATTGTCCATGTGCGTTCTTACTTTGACGATATAATTTTACAGTGGCTCTAAAATAGCATGAAAATTCAATAAGCAATTTGTGTGTTTTCAATGCAAATATTTAGTTTGTGAGCGTGTGTCAATGGTCTTAGTTTCGTATCGAACGATGACACACGGGGGAAAGTGGGGGCATTAAAAGCCCCAAGGGGGTATTAGTAGCCACTTAAATGGAAACCCCCCCCCCAAAAAAAAAACCTTTATAATTTCAGTCTTTGTTATTTTGTTTCCAAAATGAGTTCCAACCAATCCGAGTAAGTATCTCTCGAGAAAGAAGTGTGGTTTTGACCCAGTCGGTAAGTTGTCAGTCACTCAACAGTGTGATTTTTTTTTACACCACTCTTTTGCTGCCATGTTCCAAGTCCGAAAAACCCACCACCACTTTGCCCCTTAGACCTCACTCACATCTAATTTTGATGTGCACTTCGTGATCAACAATGGAGCATGAGAACTTAACTGCATGAGTGTTTTCCTAAACCACAAAGGTAAGTAAGTGTTCATGCATCAATTTTGTTATGTTTCATGTTAAACTTCTTGTACTGTGTACTGGTTTGGAGAGAAAATTTTGCAGAGAATTGAAGAGGAACTGTGGCTTTTTTTTGGTGATTATTATTATTCCTCCATTAAAAACTTTCTTTGACGTTTGTTCATAATGATAAGTTTAATCATATTTCTGATAATTTCAGCACTAACAGTTATATAAAACTTCATGACCTGTTATTGGTCTTAAATGAGAAACACAAAGCCCATGAGAGTCAATCAAAATGGTGGTGGAGCTGAATGCCCCCCGCATTTTAGCATTTTGTTTCTAAGATGAAAATATTTAAAGTCAACAAGACAAAACAGGACTGATGAAACACACATACACCTCCACTCTAAATTAGCGTGTATTTATTTATTTAGTTAGTTACTTTTTGTTCCATCAGTAAAATGAGACTATGCCTATTGCCCTTCACTTTTCTGTATCAGATTCTGTAGTACATGCATTGTGTTAAGAAAACCACACTTTCTGCCATAATTATATACACACCAGAGGAAATAAATGGAAACCATATACTTTATTTGATGAATGGTATCACATGCAGCTTGTTGGATTGCTCTACACCATCAAAATGTGGAGATGGAATGGTGGTTTTGCAACGGTCTGTGCGTTCTATTTCTTTTGATCAATAGGCTCAAGAAACCATGAGACTATACAACCTGAGGCAAATAGCTCTTATCTGTGACCCCTGATCAATTTTAACAATATAAAACAAGTTTTTGGGGGGTGGAGGGTGGGGATGGGGTTTAATGTGTGGTGGAGTTTAAAAAGAATCAGCAGTTTCTACACTTGTTTGGACATCATTTCAAATACAGCATAAGGACAGAGTTGCAGAATGATTCCCTCATTGTCAGGATCTACTTACTGCTAGACTCTCAGTGTTACACTGAGAACACAGTCAAGGTTGGTCTTGAGCTGTCAGAGACTCCCAATGGAGCAGTGGGGGCTGCATCATGTCATTTCAGACCTTGCTTCTGTGCATTGGCAAAGAATTGTACATTAAAATGAAAATTATGATTTTTTTCCCCACCTGTGTGATTCAATTTATTTATGAGTTATTTTCTTCATTTTAGATCAGATAAAACTTACCAAACTATGTCTTTTAGCTTGGGGCCTAATGCCCAGACCTGGGGCATTAGGCCCAAGAGCAGTATGTCCACTGTAAGAAATAAAATTTGCTGTAAAATATTTAGTTTTATGGTTACCAAAGAAAGTCAGTATGTTTTATTGGATATTAGTGTCCTCAATTTGTTTACTCTGTTTAACTTGATGTATCTTTTATTTTTAACAGAACCGAATCATTTTCTAAATTAAAAGCCTAATGCGCCGCTTTCCCCTAAACAAAGAATATACCGCTGTGGAACAAAGTCCACATGCAGTTTGTGTAAAGCTTTGTGTATTATGGAAAGTCTTGGTCCTTAAAGCAAGGATAGAAGAGGGTGTCCCAGTGCAATGCACTTATATTTGTTTGTTTTACTTGACTGTGATTAGTTTAACTGTCAGTGGCATTCCTATTATAAACTGTAAATGGAATTCATCTGTGTGTCTGTATGTGTCCATTTGTATCTGTCTCACTGCGTGCCTCTATCTGAATCTCTTTCTCTCTCTCTCTCTCTCTCTCTCTCTCTCTCTCTCTCTCTCTCTCTCTCTGTGCCTCTGTCTCTGTGTCTGTCTCAATGTGGTATTTCATTACCTTGAATTTATTGTGACTAATGTTATTGTGTAAATCTTTGGTGGGATAGCTGGTGGGGGATGGGACTGGGTTTGTTTTGTTTGCTTGCTTATCTTAACGAGGGCTGAATGTAAGACAGGCAGCTACGCCTAATTCATAAATTTCCCTTGGAAAATAAAGTTCAATCACTCGATCAATCAATTAATCAATCAAATCAATCTCACACCCTCTCACATCTGTAACTTTGCACCTTGATTAGTAATGGAAGGTTTCAAGGAATGCTGTGGTCTTCGTGCTTTTGGGGTCTGCTCCAGCAGCGTTCGAAGTCTGCCCCGAGCAGCACTTGTGTGCCACCAGAGGCTTCATGTGGTTCAAGTTGAGGAAGACATCAAGCTCCTTAGGGCAGTATGTGTTTCCATATATATATACAAATGGTAAGACTTAAGCAGAGGGGATGATAGAGCATGGGGTACCCCCGAGTTATATGCTTGGTCCCTTTAACTTCGTATATTTATGAATGATCCTCCACTACCTTTATTACGCTCTGATGTGACTTGCAGCCTTATTTGCTGATAATGTAACACATGATGAATCAGCTTGGGTTTTATTCCTTTTAATTGAGTCCCAACAGCCAAGTACTGATGATGCCTCACTAAGATGTACTAATAACTCTATAGTTCCTAATCCTTCAGAAACAAACTGCTTGCTGACTGCAACTAGACAAAAACTTCAGCGGAAATCATTTGACCTTGAAGGTATTTTCCTGGCCTGAGCTCCTTCAACTAATGATTATGTTAACACTGGTTGTGAGGCATTATCATTGATGATCACTAATGTTGGTAAGCATATTGAAATAACTCATAGTACACAGCACTTTCAAAAACTATATTTTTGCTATCAAGACTGCAGTATTTTACAGATGAGCCGACGAAAAGCTATCTTATAATGTTCACATTAATAGTTCCATGACCTTGTTTAGATTGACATAAGATATTCCCGTCTTACTCCTGTGCGAAAGTGTGAAATTCCCTTATGAAATTCAGTCCACACCTTCCACTATTTTGGTCCTTATACAGAAAGTGAACAACAAAAGTCAAACCAAATTATGTTTATTGTGTGATGTGAAATTGTAATTGCTATTTGTGAATGTTTGTGTATTTAGTTTTGTTTTGGTGTGAATGCTAGTTCAAGGGATGGATGGTGTTTTATGGATGGGTGCATGCTTGGTGTTTTACGGCCTATCAGACTGTGTAGGCTATGTAAGGCGATTAAGCATGAAAACCACTAGAACAGTTTAGAGTAAATGTAAACCAAGTCACGGTATCCCTAGTTATTCGCCTTTCAAATCGCGTAGGGAAACGTGGTGGGTCAATTCTTACCCCAACCCACAGGGGGATGGTGTTTTACGGCCTATCAGCCTTTGAAGGCTATGCAAGGCCATTAGGCATGAACATACACTAGAATAGTTTAGAGTAAACGCAAATCAAGTCACGATGTCCCTATTTATTCGCCTTTTACGAATTGCGTAGGGAGATGGATGGATGAATGGATGACGTTTTACGGCCTATCAGCCTTTGTAGGCTATGTAAGGTCACTAAGCACGAAAATCACTAGAATGGAGTAAATGTAAATCAAGTCACGATGTCCCTATTTATTTGCTTCTTACGAATCGCATTGGGAGAGGCAGTGGGTCAATTCTTACCCCGAACCCACAGGGGGACTAGTTCAAGAGCTCAATGAAAGATGATCACATCAGCTCAATTATCCTGTTAGATGGATAGATGGGTGGTGTTTTACGGCCTATCAGCCTCTGTAGGCTATGTAAGGCCATTAAGCACAAAAATCACGAGAATGGAATAAACGCAAATCCAGTCACGATGTCCCTATTTATTCGCCTCTTACGAATCGCGTAGGGAGATGCGGTGGGTCAATTCAATTATCCTGTAAAATTATGTGGATTAAATTCTATATCCCTTTCCTTGCTCTGAAACGTTTAAAATCCACTTAATTTAATACCCAATAAAATTTCGAGTTTGTTGTCGACTGCATTTTCACACAAAATCATTTTGCATTATAAGGTGGATGCATGCCTGCTCAAGGGTTGATTGTTAGATAGGCTTATCAGCTTATTTCATTACACATATCAATTGCTGGACTTGGTTGAAAAGAAATGTGGGAGAATGTGGTGCAACAGAGGGATGGATGGATGGATGGATGGATGGTGTTTTACAGCCTATCAGCCTTTGTAGGCTATGTAAGGCCATTGGCCATTAAACACGAAAATCACTAGAACAGTTGAGAGTAAATGCAAGTCAAGGTGTCCCAAGTTATTCGCCTCTTATGAATCGCATAGGGAGACGCAGTGGGTCAATTCTTACCCCGAACCCACATGGGGCACATCAGAGGGCAACCAGGGGACAGTCCACGGAGTACAAAGGTCTACATGTTAGATGGAGGGGCTCCCTTCTTTCCACATTCTCAGCTTGTGCTAAGGTGAGGCAGACCATTGCACAGCGTGTCTGATGACCGACATGGTCCCAGGTGCGCCCCCCCCCTCCCCCCAGTGTGTCAGGAAGACAGGGCCAAAACACTTGAAGACCCCCCTCTGAAGACCATTAGTCTCGCTTCTCATGAAGTTTTTTGTCCTCTTTTCCCTTGTCTCGATGCCTGGGGGCTGGGTCCAGGACCATCTGAAAGGTGACGGCTGCTGCAGGAGACTGCTGAAGCTGTGACAGTCCAGCAGGTGCCATATACAGGCAGCCACCATCAACTAGTGGACACTTCCAGGTGGCGTCATGCGCTGCTCAAGCTATAGTGGTTGAGCTACTGCAAAAGGCACCCAAAACTCTGGTTCCAGCTGATGAGGGGAGTGTCCAGCAGCAGCAGCTGACACGTAGTACTCAAACTACCGAGTTTTAATATAGGCTGGGGCCACTCAATGCTCTCCTTATCTTTAATTCCTGGTTGCTGGGCTTTCGGGGCCTGCTCCAGTAGTTCAGCAAAAAGTGGCCCCAAGCAGTCAAAGAATCTACTGAAGAAGGTTATCAGGGCAGGATCCCATCATTTAGACCCATTTGTGCATCCAACTTCTTTGGCAGATCAAGCTCAACCCATGTGCAGCAAGAGACCAATTGCCAAATCCTATATCCAACCCAGACTAATGTTGTTCAGACTATTGCATGAGCACGAAAGAAAAACTAAATAGTGCAACAAGTCTCATTCCATTACACATATCAATTGCTGGATTTGGTTGAAAAGCAACGTGGGAGAATGTGATGCATCTGAATGATTGATTATGCAATATATTTTCTGCCTCCCTTTGTCATTTACTATGCCTAGCAGTTCCTTCAGCCTTGAATATCAGACCTTTTAGAAATTCCATGAAACGGGCTACTACCCGTAATACAACCATCTGCAGGCACCAGGAAGCAAATTGTTCTTGATTTCGAGAGCAATATGCATTTTCTCCATCTCTCTCCCCAAAATAGACTTGGAAATGCATATTGGCCATGTCCAGATGTACACATGTAAATGTAACAATGCAAACCTAAACTTGCAACCCTTACTTCGAGCCGCCTTGTATCTTGGGAGATTAATTTTTCACTTAATGATATTTAACCCTCCGGGTGTCAGACTATTAGTGCCCGAATGTCACTGGTTTTTCCCTGTTCACGGGTCGTGTGCCAAATGACCAAATAAGCATACAACATGCAGAAATAACACTTACAAACTATATATCACTAGAGAGCTTATTGAATGAACTATAATGTTTATTACCAGAAATATGACATATATATTTATGGCAAATAGAAATCACTTCTGGAATTCAGCTTAAAATTTTTTTAAATACAGTCATTTACCCACCTACTAAGGTACACTTTTATATGGAAAAAGGGTGACAAAAAGCACGTGACAAGCAAGCAAAAACATTATCCTACTAAAGAAAAAAAATATGTATGCATTGCTTGGCTACAAAAAACTTGGAAAGGATTCAAATAATACGAGTGCCCACGGAATGCTTTCTGGTAATTTTGGGGAACATGATAATTTTGACCAAAATAAGCATTCAAATAAGATGTCAGCAAAACCCAGATGAAATCTCAAACGCACTTCGTATACATCGTAATCGTTCATTCTTGCCAGAAGTACTCGGTTGATCTGCCATTGTGGGCGGTCGAGCTCATGCTTTGTTTACATTATGTTTCCCTATTGGATCGCTATTTCTAGAGCCTTACTTTCCATGATCAGTTACTCAGCCAATGAAAACCTGTCTCAGAGGAAATATTACTATGCTGCCACGGTTTTGGCTATGTAGATCACAAGTAGTGCTTCGTCTCCTCTGTTTAGATCATAAACGTCAACGTGTGCAATGGCAATCAGTATGCTAATTCTATGAATTCTTTCAAAACAAGCGCATACCGTGCTGAAATTGTTTATGACACCCTTTCAAAGTTATATTCTGACTAGATTGTTCTTGAAAATCTCCGAATCATACAAGATTCGTTGTAATTGTTGCTCTGCACATTCGCAGAAGTGAACACACATCGCCATCTTTGTTAACATGTTGCCCTCCGTGAGCGAAATGGGGGAGAAAACGATAACAAGCGCTTTTGTGGGTCCAAATATGTGTTTATTTTATCCCAAAATAAATATTATTGAGAAATTATATAATCTGCCGTTTTAATAACACCACAATAACTTTCTCAACCACTAAAATTCTGAACCGACCAGGTCGGTTCAAGCAACCTGGCAATGATTCTTGAACCGACCAGATCGGTTCATGGCACTGGGATGGTTAATGAAGCTGTCAATCACGTGACTAGTGATGCACCAAGCCATAGTCGAGAATGGCAGCGTGTTACAGAAAGATTCCAAAATATTTGTGGGTAGCATCTGCCAGGTCATCATGTTTCACCATTGAGAAATGGCACAAGACAAAAATTTGCCATGGCAGAGCAGTGAAAGACTATGAGGTGTCCAGCAGCATTAAGTCCTAGGAATTCTGCAGACAGGCTCCAACAACGAGAAATCTGATGGACTGATGATGTAGAGTTGAGCAAGTGAACAAATTTTGAGTGAGTGAACAGAATTTGGTCAGTGACGATGAGATTGAGCTTGACGATGCAACAGATGTCGACAATGCATACTGCTTTGCATGCAGTCAGCCATCGCACTCACAGCCTAGCTGGTCTCGACTGAGAATGAATTCATTCAGAACTAGTGCAAAAAACGCAGTACTTCACTATAACAAGGTAAGAGTGTTTCCTGCTGATGCCAGCACAAGATGTAGGTGGTTGAACTTTTCCACAGTTGAGAAATTTCACTCGTCAGTACAGTGACAACTTGACTTCCATTGTGCAATCTACAATACCCGTAAACTCTTTCATCAAATTTCAACCATAGTTCATCATGCCTATTGAGGAATCAAGCGTTAGAAGGATTTCCAAAATGTTTGTCCTTCTTGGCCATAATTTGACCCCATTTTCACAGTGTGGCATCAAAAGGTGAAAATACTGTGCAAGTCTATTCAAGCCTACATTTTTCTGCAATTTTTTTGGTATTGCTTAGAAATGGGTAGTCTGATATGCTATAGCTGGGGACAAAATGGCCCCTCTTCAACACCATTAGAATTAATCTGATTGATACATTATCATGCTTGTAGGTCATTCCACAACACAACACACCAAAAAAGGCAAGTATTCTTCACAGAGCCAATTTATTTCATTGACACTAATGGAAGAGGTTTTCTTTCTTTAGAACTTGAGCTTCTGGAAGAACCATCTGTTCTTGCCACTCTTGTACCTGCAACACAATATTGCAACTCGTTAGATCCCTGCAATAAACAAATATGGAAGTTGCACTCAAGTATCAACAGAGAATATTCATGCCATCAACAACAAAGATTTACCCATTACAATGCTCAAGGACAGAAAATCTCCAAACATGTCTTCCCATTCATTCTTCTTGACAAGATCAGTACACATACCCTCATAACCCATATGTACAGAAAACCCTCTGCAATGAATGAGTTCCTATGCCATTTTAAACAAGAAGGGCAAAGCCCATACGACTCACATGCTTGACCTTGACCTTTATATGACCTTGACCTTCAGGTGACCTTCAAGGTCAAACAACTAAACCTACCAATGACATACACTAACAAATGCTTTACAAATTTTTCCTACAAAATACATGTGACCTTGACCCAAGGTCAAGGTCATCAAAGGTCATGCAACACAAGCTGTTAATTCAAGACATATGAAGCACAATGGTGCTTATTGGCACTTTCTACCATGAGATATGGTCACTTTTAGTGGTTCACTACCCCATTTTGGTCACATTTCATAAGGGTCAAAGTGACCTTGACGATATGTGACCAAATGTGTCTCATGATGAAAGTATAACATGTGCCCCACATAATTATTAAGTTTGAAACAGTTATCTTCCATAGTTCAGGGTCAAGGTCACTTCAAAATATGTATACAATCCAACTTTCAAGAGCTCCTGTGACCTTGACCTTGAAGCAAGGTCAACCAAACTGGTATCAAAAGATAGGGCTTACTTTGCCCTATATACCATATATAGGTCAGGTATCCAATCTCAAAAACTTGAGAGAAAATTGAGAAAATGTGAAAAATGGTTGTTTTTTAGACAACATTTATGGCCCCTGCGACCTTGACCTTGAAGCAAGGACAAGTCACTATGTATTTTTTTTTAGGCCTTGTCATCATACACCATCATGCCAAATTGGGTGTTGATAGACTTAATAGTCTCCGAGAAAAATCCAACGTTAAAGTTTTTCACGGACGCCCGGACGCCCGGACGGACGACACGGGTGAGTACATAGACTCACTTTTGCTTCGCATGTGAGTCAAAAAAAGCTTTTCAGTACCTGCATGCCAGGTTTGGCTAAACTCCAGTACTACAGTGGACTTGCGTGAAGACAGCTTTGTAATCTTTCATTTCAAACCTGCACTCAATGGATGGATAGTGTTTTACGGCCTATCAGCCTTTGTAGGCTATGTAAGGCCACTAAGCACGAAAATCACTAGAACAGTTTAGAGTAAACGTAATCCAGTCACGGTGACCCAAGTTATTTGCCTCTTAAGAATCACGTAGGGAGACACGGTGGGTCAATTCTTACCCCTGCACTCAAATCTTAATCATATATCATCCTACACTGCCCACCTCTGCCCCTAGATGTCATTATCATTTGCAACCATGTATGAGAAACTAGGCTGAAGGAAAAAACACTTTCTGAGGAAACGAAGATTTATCAGCACAACATGTAAGTTTTCCTGAGCCTTATAACCACTATTTGAAAATTTACAAATTTCCTTATTAACAAGCAGATGGTCTTTAAAACATAGAATATTTATGAATAATACTACTGCAGCAGAAACATCTCATTTTGTCTGCTGCCCCCACCCACCCCCAACTGCCCCTAGTGGCATTTCCTTCCTAACACACAATCTTCTGCATCAAGCAATGACCTCAGATCAGCGCTGCCAGCTCTTTGTGGCACTAACCTTAGCTCAACTTCAGGGCTAGCACACACTATGCCTGGGCAGGGAGGGATGGATCAGCGCTGCCAGCTCTTTGTGGCACTAACCTTAGCTCAACTTCAGGGCTAGCACACACTATGCCTGGGCAGGGAGGGATGGATCAGCGCTGCCCGCTCTTTGTGGCACTAACCTTAGCTCAACTTCAGAGCTAGCACACACTATGCCTGGGCAGGGAGGGATGGATCAGCGCTGCCAGCTCTTTGTGGCACTAACCTTAGCTCAACTTCAGGGCTAGCACACACTATGCCTGGGCAGGGAGGGATGGATCAGCGCTGCCAGCTCTTTGTGGCACTAACCTTAGCTCAACTTCAGGGCTAGCACACACTATGCCTGGGCAGGGAGGGATGGTAAGGGAATGGTAGGGTGTGGAGTCATGAGGCTTTTTGCACCATGACACGCAGCAGTCCCATTGTGTCTCACCTCTCCTCGAACTTGGCCTTGACGTCCCTCTTGGCCTTGCGCTTCAGGGCAGGGTCCCTGAAGGCGTCCTTGTTCACCAGGGTCTTCTCCAGGTTGACATCTACTGAGTACCTGCAAGTAACCAGAGCACTCCATTGCATGACTCTCTCCATTCACCATTCTAAAATGAGGGGATGGATGAGTGGGTGGGTGGATGGAGCTTTACAGCCTATCACCTCTGAAGGCTATGTAAGGCCATTAAGCAAGAAAATCACTAGAATAGTTCCAAGTAAGCACAATTCAAGCCATAGTGTCCCTACTCATTTGCCTCTTTCAAATCCTGTAGGGAAGACAAGGTACGTCTATTCCTTTAACCACAGGGTGCCCAATGAGTATAAAAATCACAAGAATAGTTTAGAGTAAGCGCAAATCACGTCACAATGTCCCTAGTTATTCGCCTCTAATGAATCCTGTAGGGAGACAATGTAGGTCTGTTTAGACCTCCAACCCACAGGGAGCCTGAAATGAAGGACTCCAAATAGAGACGCCCCTGTATGCCTTAATTCCCACCTTGTGTACTGGAAGCAGATATAAAATCAATACTACCATGTCATTTACATAAATTTGAACTAACTTCAAGGGATGTACTGTCTGGATTTCAGACTGGTCTATGCTTGTTATAACTACTAATTATCAATTCTTAGGCAACAAGTTTTATAAAGCACAATTCAGCTTTGTTTTGTTTTGTAAATTCCAAAAACGGCTTCATAAACTTTTCAAAGAGTGGAAATGTATGCCACCAGCAAATAATTGAACATTTCTGACAGATTGGAAGACCCACCAATGAAACCATTAGCTTTTACTGTTGCTAGACTCTTCATGACTGACCTTATCTTCTGAACAGAAACTGTAGGGTTGGGAGAGGAGTTTCAATGGGACGTCAACAGCTTTCAAGCCTTCAACCAACTAGTACAATTCGGAACGGAAGGGAGGTAACCCCTGTAGCTTTAGTGCCCCAAGAACTTCCTACCCTGATGGAATTTTATGGCCTATCAGCCTATATTGACTATCTAAGGCCATAAAGCAAAAAATATATATATATAAATCACTACAATAGTTCTGAGTAAGCACAAATCAAGTCACGATGTACTAATTCATTTGCCTCTGATGAATTGCATTAGGCGATGCAGGGGTCTAATCCTCAGGAGGCTAACCAAAATCATTGCACCATGTCATGATTTCAGCAACAAACAAGACTTCCAAAAACTCACTACATCTCTTGCAAACAGGTAAAGAAAGTCCATTGAATTACTAAAAATGAGTAAGTTGTGTACAGGTGCTACATGCATCACAAGGAAATGCTACAGCACACTTTCTTCAAGCAAATCCATGTAAATTCTCAAACTTAAATGCAAACAAGGCAAAACTTATGCAAAAGGGGAGACTATCAACATCAACAGAGGCCACATAGTCTAAACTAATTGCAGACATTTCCAGAGTAGTTTCAAAGAAAATCTGCTGCTCAGCCAAATGAAGTGATAACATTGTGATGGACTTGGCCATTTAATTGACAGTGCAGTGTTTGACTTGCAGGGTGTACCATGGTTCATGATGACCAAGCTACAGTCATCAGAACATTTTTAGAGTCAACACCTTATCAACAGGGAGCCGAGTCACGTATTCCAACCCCAACAACAAGTAAGCAGTAATTCATTAGAATGCATGATGTTTCCTCATGAAATAGTGATGGTTGGATGGATTTTTACAGCCCATCAGCCTTCAGACATGGGACAAGGGAATTGTGAAAAATACTGAAACTGAAGGCGCGAAGCGCCGAACCGACGGCGCAAAGCGCCAAGCAAGCTAGGGGGGTCCGGGGGCATGCCCCCCCGGAAAATTTTTTAATATGGGAAGCCAAATGGTGCAATCTGATGCAATCTGAGCAGGAAAATTAACTTTCTAGGCTGTTCACTGAAACAGGTACAGTACCAAAAAAAGTTTTTTTTTTTAAGTACTCACCCAAAATCACATGTCTGTTTTAGATTGATCTCTGCCATCAATAGTTGTGTGTTGGGTGTGCAAATACCAAAAAATTGTACATAGAAAAGTCTGTTCATTTTGTGACTGTTTATTCTTCATTTCATTGATACTCTGGGAAGTTTGCTGAAGAAATCCCTCAGGTCACCACTGGAAACCTGCCTTTTCTTTGCTGGGGCCGGCACCACATTAGCTTCACTCATGGGCACAGATGACGATCTTTTGTTGATGGGGGTCTGCACCACCTTCATGGCGGAAGAAGAGGCCACCTTGGGAATACAAAACCCCGGAGACACACCATTAGCAGTGACTGGAGGTACAGTTTCCCGTCTCGAAGCACTGACCACAGCTGATGTGGAGGGTGTGGGAGTCTGCAGCTTATTTTTATAAGAAGAGGCTACCTTGCGGCTCCATGATTTCCGAGCAAAAGCAATGTGGGATGGTCTACGACTTCGGCCATCAACTGGAACCGTAGCATGATGAGGTACAACACGGGTTGATCTCCAGGGAGTTCCAGTGGCTGCCGAATCTTTGGGTCCACAGGTGGCGTTGTTCGATGCAAATCCAGTTTCAGTGCGTGTTTGTTGGTGGTGAGATGCTTTACCAACGCAGACTTTCCATTTGTCCCGTAATTGATGATTCCTTTCTCGCACCACTTGCAAATGGCTTCTCCAGGCACGTCGATTTTTGCGATGGAATCGCCGATCAACTGGGATCTCTCCTTGCCCTTGTATTTCACTACAACTCTCTCCGACAGCCATTGCGCTTTCCATTTGTTTTTCACATTGTCAACCTTGTCGATGTTCGCGGACTCAACACTTTCATTTTCCGTCAACACTCGATAGGAGTAAATCGCCATTTTGACTGCTTCGACTTCACAACTGCACAAGCGCTCGGAGAATCCGAAAACGAGTATTTTCAGCTTCGGCAAAGATCGGCAATGATCATGACCAATCAAAACGAGCGCAAAGTTTGGATAAATGACGTCGCAGTACTTCGTGAAACATGACGGAACGACCCGACAACCGAACTTGCGAAGGCGCCAAAGTTCACCCTACCCCCCCATCCCCCCCCCCCCCATTTTCTCTTCGGATTTGCGTCGATCTCAGAAATGACCCATTGACTTTAAAAAAATACGGAAATCAGTATAAATACGGATCAGTCCCATGTCTGAGCCTTTGTAGGCCATTGAGCACCAAAACAGTAAGAATGTATTAGAGCGAGTGCAAATTATTTCCCAATTTATTTATTCACCTCGTACTCATGAATTAGTAATAACAAGAAGGGCAAAGCCCATACGACTCACATGCTTGACCTTGACCTTTATATGACCTTGAACTTCAGGTGACCTTCAAGGTCAAGGTCAAACAACAAAAACTACCAATGACATCATACACAAAGAAATGCTTTACACATTTTTCCTACCAAAATACATGTGACCTTGACCCAAGGTCAAGGTCATCCAAGGTCATGCAACACAAAGCTGTTAATTCAAGACATAGGAAGCACAATGGTGCTTATTGGCACTTTCTACCATGAGATATAGTCACTTTTAGTGGTTCACTACCCCATTTTGGTCACATTTCATAAGGGTCAAAGTGACCTTGACCTTGATGATATGTGACCAAATGTGTCTCATGATGAAAGTATAACATGTGCTCCACATAATTATTAAGTTTGAAACAGTTATCTTCCATAGTTCAGGGTCAAGGTCACTTCAAAATATGTATACAATCCAACTTTGAAGAGCTCCTGTGACCTTGACCTTGAAGCAAGGTCAACCAAACTGGTATCAAAAGATAGGGCTTGCTTTGACCTATATACCACTTGTAGCTAAGGTCGCCATTCTCAATAACATGGGAGAAAATTGGGAAAATGTGAAAAATGACTGTTTTTGAGACCACATTTATGGCTCCTGTGACCTTGACCTTGAAGCAAGGTCAAGTCACTATGTATGTTTTTTGAGGCCTTGTCATCATACACCATCATGCCACATTTGGTGTTGATAGACTTAATAGTCTCCGAGAAAAATCCAACGTTTAAGTTTTTTACGGACGGACGGACGCCCGCCCGGACGGACGGACGGACGGACACGGCTCAGTACATAGACTCACTTTTGCTTCGCATGTGAGTCAAAAACAATCATTGTTCAGTTGAAAAGCAATTTTGTCATTTAGGATGCTTTAGTCATATATTCATTCACTGTCATGATTCTTTTATTTGAAAGATGTCATGGAAGCGGGTGGTCAAGTGTGTGTCCCTCCAGATCTGCAGACCAAGGAAAGGTCAGGTTGACCGACCAATGATCCGATGCCATCCCCCCCCCCCCCCCCCCCCCGGACTGCCTGCGGCTGCCCCTGGCTGAGCTACTGAAGTAGGCCCCAAAAGCTCCACATCCAGGGGTTCCAGTTGATAAAGGGAAGGGAGGGGAGGGGGGGGGGGGCCGCATTGAGTGGCTCCAGCTGTATGTAGTTCTCAGAGTTGGCTATTATACAAGCTGTGTACTCCCAGCGACCTCACCTGGTGGGCATCAGGTGGTTGTAGTTGGCCACCTTGATGAAGGCCTTGATCTTGGAGCGAGTCTTCAGCTTCTTCTTGGGCGTGGATCGGGAGACACGGCGGGGGTATCGCTCGATGCCAGCAACGAGGGCATGGCCATAGGGCTTGTCTGTGGATCCCTCATCGTAGTTCTGCAATGGCAAATTGGCACTGTATTACTGCAGCCAGTGGACTGTGCTTTTTCCCCCTTTCAAACAATGAAAGGCAATGAGGGCAAGGTCTGTGGATCTCTCATCATAGTTCTGCAATGGCAAAATGGCAGTCTCACTGCCGCCAGTGGACTTTGATTTATAACATTGTTATACACTGTAAGGTAATGAAGGCAAAATAGCATTCACCGCTACACGAGCATTTTCTCTTCAAATATTTACCCACCCACTCCCCCAAAAAAATCCCTAAACAACTAAGACTGCAAGCATGCAAGTGCCCTGTTGATGGACACCTAAAAACAAAGTTTCTGCAATTTGTATGTTGACTGCATGGTTCCAGTATCCCTGTTCTCTGAACATTTTTACAGCAGATATTGAATCAGTTATATATTGGATCTTGTAAGACCAGCAGATAGTTCACCTATAAAGGAAGGGAAAAAATCCTGCAAGACTGATTCACAATATGTGAAGTAATTTCAACCTCCTCAAAGCTGCATGCTTATTTGATACTTGACAAAGGAGCAGTGCATTTGTATTCAAATAACTGATCCTGGTTATGTAACCTCCACCCCATCATCAAATTATTCTGGTTTAACCAGTCTCCTTGTAACCGATGTGGCTGATGGCAATCACTAAACTTACGTTATCATATTCTCATTTTTATGCCTCACAAGTTCAGCACAAAAAGAACAAAAATGCAGACAGCAACAACAGAAGTGATGTTGGCAGGATTGATCAAGCTGCCCAGTGATTGGGGGTAAAGAGTTAAGCGGTTCGAGACCCAGACACAGGTGAGGAGTCACTGTATAAAACGAAATCTTTACATTAACTCTTAACATCCTAGGCTTGTTCAGGAGTACTCAGCGCTGCATGAGCGCTTCATGTTGGCAATTGAGCGCTCTTTGGCACTCCTGAACGCCTAAGATGTAGTGCAGCGCTTCACTTGTTAAAGGGGAGGTAAATCTTCTGCGCCCCATGTTGTGTTGATAGACGTGAAGAAAGTATTTTCTTTGCCACAGACATCGTTTATGCACGTTTACATGTATTCTGCATGAATAAAATCCACTACTGTGTCATCCTTACTTGCCATTACTTGCACATACAGAGCGCTTGGGGCAAATAAAGCCCGTTCCAGTCCCAAAATGATGTTTCTGAGGGTTATTTTACGCGTCGACGGCCAGTGCGGGATCGAAGACGCCATTTTGAAATGATGCAAAATCATTCTGCACCATCTCGGATCGGTGATGCAAAGCGCTGCTCAGCGCTGAGTGAAGCACGCCCCAAATTGGCCGTTCAGGAGTGAATCACATGCAGCGCTGAGCAGCGCTTTGAATCGCTGCGCGTCCTGAACAAGCCTCATGTGCCATTCTTAACTCAATGACGACGCACCGCATCATATGATGCGGTGAGGTGAGCAACAGTTGACGACGCACCGCATCATATGATGCGGTTCGTATGTAAATTTCTTGTGCGTGTTGTAAGGGGCTCTTAACCAGTCGAGGCAGTCTAGTTCTCTTATAAGATAGTGAGGAACATTGTAGATCGTCTGTGTCTCTGAATTTGAAGAGGATAAGGCACTGCCTGACTTTGTTTACACATGTGGCAAGGGGCGATTTCAACGCTAAACCACAATGGCGTCGCGGCAGGACGATGAGGAGGATGTTGAAATCGCTATGAAAGAAGCATCAGATGAGAAGGACGATGTGATCTCTTTTTCCGAAGATGAAAAAGATGCAGTTTTAGAGGAACAGATCATAGGTATAGTGCACGAACTGCTGACAGAAGAAGAGGAATCGGAAACTGATCCGTACACGCTGTCGGCTTAGAGTCGGCCTCACTCCAGTCGAACTAAATACAGGCACGCCAGACGGTACCCATCTTTGTTGCAATACTATATTCAAAATAAAATTAACGAGAGAATGACATTGATCTGCAAGGATAGAGGAGACAAAGAGCGTTCTAATGATGGCAACAGTTTTTCCATTGCTTGATTAGTATTTTTTCAGCAATTTCTGTAAAAATGCCCAGAAACATGCGTCTCCAGTCAACACGAGCTAAAAATAGTGCCGTCTTCAATAAGTTAACCACTCCTGAGGATAAATCCTATGCAGTTTGTAACCGAGTCATTCATGCCTAAGAAACCAAGGGAGATTACTCTGGCGGGAAACTCTACGACTGAAGGATATTACTGCACTATATACCCTTTAACCCTCTGGACGCCATTAATTTTTCACGGTTTTTACTCCCTGCAGCCAGTTATTTTCTGGGCGTGCCCAATAACCGAGACCCCTCTTCTGTTTAAAAATATACAATTATTTTATTCTTTGCTATAGAGGCAACATTTTTGGAGGAAAGATGGAAAATTGAATGCTCTCTCTGATAGACCCACTGAAATTTATGTCCATGCAATACAATATGATAAGAAAAAAACTGAGATAACACAAATAAAAAACGTGTCGAGTGCCACTGACTTACTCGAGAATAAATTCCAGCATCGCTTCCTTTCTTCGCCCTCACTTGACCAGCGTAGCGATTCGTTTCGTCGACCATCAAGTCAACGACTTTATTAGTTGAAATAGAGATGAAAAGCATTCGATTTAGATACCTCATCGGGCACATGTTGAGGAGAGTCCATGCGCAAATTTAGAGCGAATTTAGAAGTTGCCGATCGAGGTAGACACGCTGCTGCGCGATTTCAATTGCACACGCTGGCCCAGAAATGGCTGAGCTCGATCCTGATGAAGAGCGAATCTTTGAAATATTGTTCGATTCTGACTCGGAAGAAGAATTCCATGGCTTCACAGAGGAAGATTTGGTCGAGTTTGCCACAGCAACCATGAGTGGTCATATGCAGACGGAATCTTGGACTGGGCTGGTTCAACTTCGATTTCGTCAGCAGTCACTCTGTCACTGTCGGTCTGTGGCAAACTCGACCAAATCTTCCTCTGTGAAGCCATGGAATTCTTCTTCCGAGTCAGAATCGAACAATATTTCAAAGATTCGCTCTTCGTCAGGATCGAGCTCAGCCATTTCTGGGCCAGCGTGCGCAGTCGAAATCGCGCAGCAACATGTCTACCTCGATTGGTAACGGCAAAATTCTCTCTAAATTCACGCACTTGCAGTGAAAAAAAATATGGCGACGGTTATTATGAAAGCGAGGCTCTTCTGCGCAGTCTCCATGCGTAGAGAGCTCTCACAATCCCAAGATTCATAGCAAACGGCGCCAGATTCAAACATGCCTATCCGTCTGTCGACTGTAACCGCCACCGGCGCGCAGAGGGTTAATAATGCATCTTGGTGAATTTTTTAACGGATTTCGATCAATTTCTACTGAATTATTTGGCTTTTTCGCTCAATTTTTGGTGGGCGTTTGCCTTGGTGAAGATGGCAGATGATAATGCCGACTATGGTTGAGGCAGTGATTTGTTGTTTTTTTTATCGAAATGGTTTGATCTAGACTCATTAAACGACTCAAAGAGTTGGCTCAGCAAGATGTTTTGGTTTCCCGTGCCTACTCAAGTGATTTATTGGACCTGTGGGTTAAATACTTCCACTTCGTTGACATGAGGGTACGATATTTCCACTCTTGCACCGGATGATGATTTCAGTGCTGTGGAGGATTTTTGCTAACGATCCTTTTGTTGCAGCAGTAGAGTATTTTCTGCAACTATTTCCAGAGGAAATATTTGTCATGGTCCATGACTAGACTTTAGGCAAGGCAGAATGGCAACGGAACAATCATCAACGATGATCATAGACGTCAATCATTCAATGTGATGGGCGTCATTCAGCTGCAGGTGCTCTGAGCTGAGACAGCCAGTGAATGCCAATGTTACGTCAAGGAATCATTATAAAATCATAAATTATAGTGTTTATATCTATAGAAAAATATGTTAGGTCTATTTCCATTAATTTACCTGTAATTATGCTGATTACATGCAAACAAAGCAAAGAAAAGTATCAAAAACAATCTGTACTTGATCTAAGAATGACCAACATTTATTTCTGACTACACACAAAAAATTTCTTACACATCCACACAATATTATAGAAGTAGGAAATTTTCAAACAAATCAACGGTGTTGTGTCATTTTCTCTGAAACCTTACAGGATGGGACTTGTAGTTGTCAACTTCCTTATAGGAAGTTAAGAGTTAAGCTACCACAGTAATCCACTCGTGTTATCAAGTAAATTAGATGCAAGATTAGGAACTAGACATAGTACACTTAGTGTAGTTGGCTAAAACAGGATGAGCAAGAGATTATCCTCCAATTACCTCAAATGTCTACTAACCCAGTGTTCTTCTAAACCATTAATTAGGTACCGGCAGCCTCTATACAGCTATGCGGGAAACGCCAAAATTGCTTCAAATTTGGCCTTTTTTCAGAAGAGATTTCTCCATTCAGTTTGTTTTTCAAGCAATATTAAACATGGGAATAAAAAGTTTGAATCTTCGTCTATCGATTGCAGCTAATTAATATTAGTTTAATGCAAGAACGCAAGTGTAAACATTAATTAGAAAAGCAATCCCACATGCTCAAAGCGCAGCGTTCGCAGCGCTGGCTGCCACTGGTTTTCCGTCTCGCGTGGTTGGCGGAATCGGGTCACCATGCAAAATTCCATTGCGCGTGTGTAAAAGTTTCATTCATGGTATGCAAATGATTTGAGGCTGAAAGNNNTATGTACATCGAGGTGTGAAAATGGATTTTGAGGCCTCTGTGTCCCTTATTATGAGAACTACAGACCTGTAAACATGCCCCCCTGGGCAATATTCATGCTCTTTTGAAGTCATTTTGAAGCCACTTTGGCATGATATCTCTGCTTTACCCTTCCTGCAGGCATGTTTCTTATTGCAGATTCTTACTGGCAGCAACTTCTATTTTAAGAATATGTCAATATCTGAACTGTGCTGTATTAGTGTAAACAATGATAAAGTTGTAAAATTGCTGAAATCTTTGTTTATTTTGGCCTTCGCTCAGGGTCGCGACTTTGATGAGCAATATCTCGGGAACTAATAAAGCTAGCCACTTACTTTTTTTGTTGTTTTTCTTGTATTTGTTACCACTTTCCATAAAAACACATTTCATAAACAAAAGCACAAATCTAATTTTTGACTGCCGGTACCTACATTAATACCTCATCTAAACAATTTCCAATTTCTTCATTCACCAAGTTTACAATTAGTACATTGATTCTTGCACCTATCTGGTACAGGCATATAATCCAAGTACAAAAGGGTTAACATACCTCGCACTACAAGGGGTCTCCTAGTCAACACATAGGCCGACAGTATATTTTACAAGCCTCAGAATTTGAGTTGTGATTTGCTGCATTTACTGCAAAATCATATGACTTGGCCAAATCAATGCGGAAAACTTGAGGATTACATATCTCTAGATGTATTTGTCACATCACGTCTCTTTCCAGTGCTGCAAAATTTTAGAAATAGAATTGTTTACTTTTGATATTATAACTGATCAACAAGCAGAGCTGCCAACCCATCATCATGCCAAAGAGTAGCATTCAGAGCTTTTTGGAGTAGCATTTAAGAAATAGGCGTAGCACACAAGCACAAGAAGGAAAATGGCGATGTTTGCGCAGGCGCGAAGCGCTGAGCCGCCGGAGCAAGGTGGGGGTGTGTGTGTGTGTGGTGGTGGTTTCTACGTGATGGTCAAAAGTTCAGTTCAACGCTCAGCGCTGAACCGCCAGCGTAAAGCAGTGTGTGTGTGTGTGTTTCTTCGTGATGGTCAAAAGTTCAGTTCCAGGCTTTGAAAAATTGTAGTTTCCCCCTGACAATCGTAGCAAGCACGTTGAAATCGTAGCATGCTACGCCTAAATCGTAGCACTTGGCAGCTCTGAACAAGAATCCACACCTACTTTCTCTAGTCTCTAGTAATTCTAAGGGATCCCTACTTCTGGGTCATTGTGACTGAGCTAACTGCATAACACTTGCCTAGAAAATCTGTTCCCCAAACTTTTTTTTAACAGGTGGCAGCTCTAATGAATATTATCTTAGATCTGGATCCTGCCATTCATCCCTACTTACTTTGACCACGATAGCCTTGCGGCCGGCGAATCGTCCACTGAGGACGATGACGACCTTGCCTGTTTTCATGAACTTCCCCATCGCTGCAAAAAGGAAAACACCATTCGAGTCTTGTACATTAGAAAAAGCATGCAAAAAGTGTTCATTAATGCCACTACTCACATGTGACAAGTGTACATCACTTCAATCTTTTAAAAAGATTTAATTTAAACAACAGTCAGAGGCTGTGGAGCGAGTCCAGCGCAGGGCTACCAAGATGTTGAGTGAATGTCGGGATATGTCTTACACTGTTACAGCAAGCGCTTAGTTAGAGTATTTGAATCTGCACTCACTAAAAGGAAGAAGGATTCGTGGTGACCTAATAGAGGCTTATAAATTATACAATGATCTCGTAGACGTGGAGTGGAGCGACTTCTTTAAGTCACCAAGTTGTACCAGTACGAGAAATGCTGACGGAAAAGTGTTTGTTCAGCGTAGTAATACTAACCTAAGAAAGTATTGTTTCAGTAATCGTGTTGCTAACCTGTGGAATAACCTTCCGTTTCGGCTCAAGACTGCACCGACTACTAACGTTTTCAAAAACCAACTGGACAAGGATCCTACATTTATATCGTTATTCGGAAGCTCTGATGAGTGACATTGTCGCAATAAGGAAATGGCGCTAAGACCTTATATAAAGCAACGCATTACGATGGGGCGTTCAAAAGGCTTCACGGCCTACATCTAGCCTCTCAGCTACTACTACATAAAGACCTCAAAACCTTGTTCCAGCGCCAATCCAGTATTACATTAGGATTCATTTTACAATATCTTGAAACAGGAATTTAAACCAAAATTTGCACCAGCAGCATTAGTCTGAAAACAAATCAGAAATTGATTCTCTACTTCAAGGCAAGCTGTACAATCCGATCCTGGCAGATCGTGAAAATTGTCGGTTGTAATTGGAAAAGAAACACGACGCTCCGTGCAAATTAAGTAATTACACTACAATCAATCTACACATACTAACACAGGAATATCGTGTGAATATCAAATACAACCTACAATTAAAACTCATACTTAAAGACACGCGGAACATAAAATCATATCCTCGATCGAAATTTCTGATCAAAATTAGGAAATCAAACACTTATTCAGCATATCACAACTGCAAAATGCTGCAAATATTCAACCAAGCGATATTATTGAAATATATCGCTGCAGTAGAGGAATAAAGGCGATCGGACATAAGTCCGACAAAGCGGACAATCGCCATCTCAAGCCAAGTGATAAATTGTGGATCATTTATCACCTAGATGTCGGCTCTGCCGCAAAACATAAAGCTGAGTGCCTCATAGACACGTACGATAGTCTCTCTTTTTGCATAAGTTTGTTGATCACAGTACATACTACTTCGTACAGTGATAGAATATAAAAGCATAATGCCAGAGAGCACGCCTGCGTGTTGGTCGGTCATGCCAGCTCAGGGAAACAAAATGCGTAATCACCCACAAAAAGCTGGAAAAACACCACTATTCACCATAATTTATATGAAAACATTTTAATTAACAAAGATATCCGATTTCATGACCTTGATGTCACTATTAGACATGGATTTAATGCGATTTTGAGCTGAGGTCACGTTCCACGTACCTGCACCCTGTGGGAGTTTGGCCAGAAAGAGGCTGACCGGATGTCAGACGAATTCTCGCGTGATCCGACACAGCAAACATGGCTTCCGTGTGGCAGGGTGTTCGGGAGGTCTTCTGGAATGAATGGTTCTGGTTGCCTCCTGGTTATACCTGGGATGATTTGAAAAACAGAGACGATGGAATTTACAGACCAGCAACCTCTGACCTCTTGGTGCCGCTCTACGTTGCAGTTGTAGTCACAATAGTACGGCGTATTTTTGAACGGTAAGCGCAAGATGCTTTTTGGAAGTTCGTCTGCATTCAGCATTGGACTTGTGATCTAGGCCGACGGATCCCTTCCAAGGCTGAATGCATCCCACACTATTTCCGCATTACGCGATGATGCGTCTTGGGGTTCCCTCTGGTGTAAAATGGATTGAAAAGTCTTATCGTTGTCAGTTTCGTCATCTGTTTACCTTTTGCTACTTCTGTTCCCAGTCTTCCTTTAACACTCAGTCATTTCGCCCTCCTCCTCCTCCTCCTCCTCGTCCTCCTCCTCCTCCTCCTCCTCCTCCTCCTCCTCCTCCTCCTCCTCCTCCTCCTCCTCCTCCTCGTCCTCGTCGTCGTCGTCGTCGTCGTCGTCCTCCTCCTCCTCCTCCTCCTCCTCCTCCTCCTCCTCCTCCTCCTCCTCCTCCTCCTCCTCCTCCTCCTCCTCCTCCTCCTCTCATTCTCCTCTCATTCTCCTCTCATTCTCCTCCTGCTGCTGCTGGTGCTGCTGCTGCCACTGCTGCTGCCACCGCTCCTCCTTGGTTGCCGTTTTCACATATATGTTCTTCCCGTATTGTTTTGTGTTCATTACACTATGTTCTGCCGCTGTACAGCTGCGTATTCATAGTACTGTGTCGTTTTGTTTATTACTCTGTGCGAACTTCCCCCTCCCTCCCTCTCCCTTTTCCCCTTTCCTTTTCAGTCTAACCCAGTCTTTATGTGTGTCAGTCACTATGTCTGACTGTGTGTGTGTCTGGCTGCCTGTGTGTCTGTATGTGTCTGGCTGTGTGTCTGGCAATGAATTTGGCTCCCAGGTTGTGTGTGTGTGTGTGTGACCTCTGTGTGTGTGTGTTAGTGTTAATGCGTGTGTGTGCATGCATGTGTGTATGTGTGTGCATGTGTGTGTGCATGTATACATATTCTCTCTCTCTCTCTCTCTCTCTCTCTCTCTCTCTCTCTCTCTCTCTCTCTCTCTCTCTCTCTCTCTCTCTCCTCTCTCTCTCTCTCTCTCTCTCTCTCTCCTCTCTCTCTCTCTCTCCCCCCCCCCCCAGTAGAATTTTTTGTAATGCAAAGGGCCGCCGATGGCCTCCAAATAAATCAAATCAAAATCAAATCCCCCCCCCCCCCCCCCTTGCTTTCATGCTTGTGTGTTAGTAGGGGACAAATGCACTTCAGTTTACTTTGGATAGGTCATCATGTCTTTTTCTTGTGTTCATGTTTGTAAATGAAACTATTCTCTGAAAAGAAATTATACTTTGTGTTTGCTGGACTAGGTGAATGGTTGTGTCACAAGTTTTACAATCTTGCAAAATCTGTGGTTTGGTTCATATCTCTTGCAATTGCTAGTGAGTAAAACAATCTGTCATTATTTCTACTGTTATAATGGCTCAGAAATAGAACCTCACAATCTGTGATCACAGTGAATTTTGCCATTTGTTGAGCAGCTGTTGGTTAGATTTAATGCTTCGTAGGATCAATTTGCCAGAAGAATGGTTGAGTGAGAGTTGGATGTTGATTTATGTCTTGATTAATAATGCCAGTAGTAATGGCAACCTGTTTATGGTTTGGGTTTGATCTTCCATGGTGATCTGAAGGCATGTTTTAATCTGAATGATCTGACCCTGTCCCAATGCCCCCTGGTAGCCTCTTTGGCTGCTCTAAGGGCTGCCCCTAGCTAAAATATGGATTAACCCTTTAACTCATTCAAGACAATATTTTTGTGTGTCTTATCTCTGGAATTGCAAGAAAAGATATGTAATATATTTTTTTAAATGATAAAAAGTACCAAAGCTATTAAATTAAGTCTCATTCTCAGAATATGATCTTCCCCTAGCAAGAAGGAAAATTATGTAAATAGATAGTATCATATGAACCTATGCATTGATCATCAACACTATGATCAGCATGTAGGAACATACAATGCTACACATTTCAAATGAGTTAACCCCCACAGGGCCCCTTGATGCCCTACATTCCCACCTTATTTTTCTGTTATTCCTGCTTTGAACTGAAGTTCTGTGAAATGTTGAAGAATTAACTCCCCTTTGTCAGGAGATAAAGGGTTAATGAAGTAGTAGTAAATGCCTCTCTCATTAGAAAAAAAATAAACACCCAGAGAAAAAAAAAACCAGGGGGGGGGGGGGGGGGAGTTGGTTGATCAGCCTGAACTAACTTTTTATGGGTTTAATACTTTTTTTCTAGATGAGGCCATATTCAGTGTCTCTTACTTTTAAAATGTGTTGTTGTGTGTACTTACTCAGTTTTCAAGCTGTTGTGTGATTCAGTTCTAAACTAAATCAGAGGAAAATTTGGTTGCCCTTTTGGGCAAGTCTAGAAAGGTTTTCCCTTGCCCAAAGGGAACATTTGGTTGCCCTTTTGGGCAAGTCTAGAAAGGTTTTCCCTTGCCCAAAGGGAAAATTTGGTTGCCCTTTTGGGCAAGTCTAGAAAGGTTTTCCCTTGCCCAAAGGGAACATTTGGTTGCCCTTTTGGGCAAGTCTAGAAAGGTTTTCCCTTGCCCAAAGGGAACATTTGGTTGCCCTTTTGGGCAAGTCTAGAAAGGTTTTCCCTTGCCCAAAGGGAACATTTGGTTGCCCTTTTGGGCAAGTCTAGAAAGGTTTTCCCTTGCCCAAAGGGAACATTTGGTTGCCCTTTTGGGCAAGTCTAGAAAGGTTTTCCCTTGCCCAAAGGGAACATTTGGTTGCCCTGGGCAATTGGGCAGTCACTTGTGTCAACCCTGATATGCTTTCACAGCTCACTGGACATTCATCCTCGTCTTCTCCCACCCCTGCTTGACCTTCTTCTTCTTCTTCTTCTTCTTCTTCTTCTTCTTCTTCTTCTTCTTCTTCTTCTTCTTCTTCTTCTTCTTTTCTTTTTATCAGTTCCTTGTGCATCTCCTACTCCTGTTGCTTCCACTGAATCTCCTCTACCTTTTGTACCTCCCCCCCCCCCCCCCCCCCCCCCCCTGCTCCTCTGGCTGCCAACCTCCTGCAGGTTGGGGGTGAGGATAGACCCACTTTGTTCCCCAGTGGGATTTGTAAAAGCAGAATAACTATTGGGGGTGGGGGTAAGGTGTGTTAAAAAAATTGTATGGCAACCCAAATGACTAATATAATCCTGCCAACCCTAAACTGTGTTGTTGTTGTTGTTAAGAAAGAAGACAACTTGCGACTGTTAATTTATAAGGAAATGTTTGCTGACCTCCTGTATTTCCTTTGTTATCAGTGAAGGTGTCAGACTGCAGATGTAAAGGTGATATCTGAGCTCTATTTATTTTGATTTATGTGCTGATGAATCTACTACATACATGACATTTCTTAAAACACACACACATGTGCACATGCACGCGCACACACACACACACACACACGTGTGCGCACGCGTGTGTGCAGTCTTAATGTGGCCTATTCATAAAAATATTTTTTAAAGTTCAGGCCTACCTACCGACCCTACTTTTTGTGCGGCCATGTTGCCATAACTACAGCTCTTTGACACGAAAACCAGTACTTAACCAGCTCTCTCCAGTTCTTGTCATTTTCATAGTCAATGGCCTTACATAGCCTACCAAGGCTGATAGGCCTTAACCTTTCGTTCATTCATTCATGCTTGTAAATATTGCTTGTGCTAACATGACGTTTTGTTTATTTGTTTATGTGTGAGTATTGTAAGTTGATTTTTGCAAACTCCTTCATCTATGGGCAGGTGTGACAAATAAGATTTCATGCTCAAGGTAGCCTGGAAATTAATCTCATCTGCTTGATGGGGCAGCTAATCATGGGAGACTTGATAGCTTTGTCTCATCTGCTTGGAGGAGCAGTTAATGAAGGGAGACAAGATAATTGCTGTGGATGATGCTAAACTGAGGAAATGAGATATGCTGTGATAATACCCCTCTCTACTGCCTGAAACTATTGGCTGTCAATGTCATCTATGAGTATTTAGGTTTATGTGTGTTGGATGGTAGGATAGGCTAGGTTAGGTAGGTTGGTAGGCAGGCATGCATGCATGCATGGGAGTGTGTGTGTGTGTGTGTGTGTTGTGAGAGAGAGAGAGAGAGAGAGAGAGAGAGAGAGAGAGAGAGAGAGACAGAGAGAGAGAGAGACAGAGAGAGAGAGAGACAGAGAGAGAGAGAGACAGAGAATGTATGCATGAATATATGCATAGATATGTTTGTGTGTATTGTGTTTTTGTGCTCTTCCTCTTCCTGCTGCTGCTCCTTCCCATCCACCCAATCCTTCTAATTGTTTTCTTTCTCCTTTTTCTAATGCTGCTGCTGTTGGTCCTCCTCTTCCTGTTACTGCTGCTGCTCCTCTGTTTGATGCGGCTACTCCTCTTCTTCCATTCATTGCTGCTTCCATTTATCCACCCACTTCTGCTCTTTCTCATTCTCCCCCATCCTCCTCTTCCTTCTTCTCCTGCCACTGCTGTTGCTACTGCTTCTGCTGCTTGTCCCTGCTGTTGTTCCTCCTCCACCTCCTCATCTGCATCAGAAGAAGGATGAGCAAGCAGATTTGTGACCTCTTGCCACAAAATGACACTACCGTTTGCAGATTCAGAGTTATTTAAATTATTAGTAGAGGTATTAAGTTTTTCAGTGGGGCAAACATTATCAAAAAGGGATGAAAATTGGGTGAGATATATGCTTGACTAAACACTGTAGTACTCAATGATATCATTTTGAGAACAATGCCCATAAAGATGGCATATTCTTCTATAGTTTTAGCTAGGTGTGTGTTGAAATTGTGTAATTCAGGTCCTGTAAGTCATTCACTTGTTTCATTCCCTAGGGTCCGTATCCAGAACGGCGAGTTATTTTAACCCCGATTTATCTCTAAACTCAGACGATTCTAGCTGTCTATTCTGCTCACCCTTGGCTGGAAACCAGTATATATATATATACTATAGCAAAGCGCAACCTAGGATCCTCTGACGAGCGTACCTTATCTAACTGATCAAGATAACCTGGGGTTAGGGGGAAAATCAAGTGTTAAAAGGATAAATCGCCATTCTGGATACGGGCCCAGTCCTGTAAGGATTACACAGTTTGTAGAAAAAAGAGTCAAATAACAGCCACGAGGGGTGGGCGGCTATGGGTGGTACAGGACTGAGCAGGGTGGGTGGTATTGGGCAGCACAGGATCTTAAGAGTTAAGCAGGGATAAACGTTGACTGTTGTAGAAGCAACTGAGTATATAGGCTATAGCACAAAGTAATGGACAAAGAAGTTCATATAAATCTCAGAATCGATGGAGCTTACCCCTCTCAGTGTTCAGCACAGATGTCCCAAATCAAGCTCAGGTGTTGAGCTTCTCATTTAGTTGCAAGGGGTCACATTTGGCAATGGTCGCCCTGTGGAGTGGAGGGGTGGTGGGGGTGGGGGGTGGTGGGGGGGGACCCACCTTGTCACCCTAAGTGATTCACAAAGGGCAAATACATGGGAAATTGTATCTTGACTTGCACTTGTTCCAACCAGCTTGCAATTTTTTTCGTGATGGTAGGCCTATATTAAGCCCACAAAGGCTGATAGGCCATAAAACTTCTCTCATTCATTTACTTAACCATGGCAGATGAGTCTGTATTTGTAGAGCAACCAGCCTTCTATTGGTTCTTTTCATTTTGATCATTTACAGTGGTGGTAGAAATGCTGCGACCAGTTCAGTCCTCCATTTTCACACCCAGAGTAGTGTGTTCTGCCTGGCTGATTGAGGGAGGTAATCGATAGGCTCTGATGGGATGACTAATGGCCTTTAGTAAGAGATAGATGCATAGATATATACTTTATTTACAAGCGACAAGGGAGAGACATGACAGCTAGGACAGACTGGCAGACATTCTTCAGGATCTGGGAGGTTGTAGGTTCAGTCCTCACCAGAGGTTCAACTCTTTTTCTCTCCCATGTATACCCAGAATTGGGCTTGGCATTGGGCACTTTGCCACATGACTCGGAAAGGAGCAACAAGGAAGAGATCTATATCAGCTAAGAAAGACTAGCCGAGATTCTTCGGGATCCAGAATATCTGGGTATTTGAGGCCAAAATAGTAACCTCTTTAAATTGGCAAGGTAGACTGAATTTGACAAGGACCTCAGAAGCTCAGAGGCATTCACCGGGAGGTCAAGGGGTCAGTTCTGTCTGAAGTCTGAAGTCTGAACCCTGAACCTTTTTCTGTGAGTCCTATGCATTGTGTCAGCCTCTGTATTAGGAACTTGCTGATTGGGAGAAGTGATACAAGTAGATGTATTCTGATGGGACAACACATGGGGCTGTGATAAGAGATGAATAAGTAGATGTGCTTTATTGCCCTACCCTGTTACACTTTCATGTGCATAAATATATATGTCAATATAAATTATACACACACATGCGCACGCACACACACACACACATTGATATATTTTTATAGGTTTTTTTTACCCGCACAATTTGGCACTAAACTGAGAAAATTTAATGACTTTATTTTCTTGTTTTCTAGTAAACCCTTTTCCTTGTTTGTAAGTATATTCATCATGTTTAGCTCTTGGTGTTGCTTCATTGTATTGTCTCCTTCTGAGAGCCTGTCAAAGTAGGACAGATTCTCCCCTCACAGACCCCTGTGGGTTGGGGTCAGAGTGTCCCACCTCATCTCCCTAGGCAGTTTGTAAGCAGTGAATTACTAGGAACATCGGGCCTTGAATTGCGCTTACTCTAGAAACTATTATAGTTGTTGTTGTTGTTGTTGTTGCATACCTGGGCTAAACACTCACAGGATCACCCAAGTGGGTGAGATGATTGCGTGTGTGACTGTTTTTGAACACCCCGCCATATAGGCGGTGAATATAGTGATATTCATGCTCAATCAGTTAATGGCCTTACATAACCTACAAAGCTTGATAAGCAGTTAAATTCCATCCATCCATCCATCCATCCATTCATTCATTCATTCCGGACGTATGCCTTTGTTTCTTCATGCACAATCACATGACTGTAAGTGTAATAATGAGGACTCTTGACTACAGAGCAGTC